>KV002480.1:66660-175224 GCA_001598015.1 Dorcoceras hygrometricum
GTGCCCACAACCATTGTGGCTCCGGAATCACAATTCCGGACCTACCCAACGGATCATGGTAAAAGCGTCTAGCAACATCGCCCCATGATCCCCTAGGTATCACTGATAGTGCCTGCAAGAACCAGTTGGTCGTGGTTAGCGTACAGTACGGTCCTTTCAATCCATATATCCCGATCAGATCAACGATCATTGGTAAATCGAGAGTCGCTATAGATCCGATAGCTATGCATACATCTTGGAGATCGAATAGTGACATCGCGAGTGTAACTAGGTAAACACATTTACCTAAAACACTTCTAGTACTCTGGCCAGAGATTTATACACTATTATCCCCTCAGATAGCATAGGATATCAACGCATGTCTGCGAGCGGTGAATCCTCGACAACGATGCATCGACTCCTACATGCATCGGGGTCTCACCCAATCCCGACGCCTTATGACCCCAAGTGAGTCGGCAAACGGGTCAAAGTGAGACGCCTATCATGTAGAGTTTCAATGACGTTTCAAGTCGTGAGGACTAATCAGTACAACCAAGACCTCAGACTTATCCACTCGACAAATGGTAATCACTTGGAAAGTCCGAACAAGGGTAGTTCGATAGATCACCAGGTCACTATCTATCTGCATGCTCAGAACATCACAATGTTCCCTACCAATGAAACATGGTACTTCGCATCGCAGATACTAGTCTCGAACTCGGGCGGCCTTATCCTCATTTTGACGGCCCAATCGACTATGAACATGTTCAGAATACACAGTGACTATTAGATGTGTTTCATGATAGCCGTCATACCCACTATCACATCTAACATACACTTAGGTGTATTCTAGGTCTTTACTCAACGCAATTGTTAATCATTATACACACAATGAAAGTAAAGAACGCCATATAATAAATGCGAATATCATATATAAAGATTGTCATATACAAGAGTCTATAAACCCACATGCCACAAGTTGGCTAGTTGGGCATCTACTCTAACAGACTTGACATGTGATATTCAAATTTGAATATAGAGTCTTGTTATTAGCATGGGGAAAACATATTTGGCTATGGAACTAGTGTTGCAACATCTCGATGACACCCAAAATACCAGCTCCGCCTATCTAACCGGAAAAAAATCCCGATTGGATCAGCATCACCTATTACTTGGAGTCAAGTCCAGACGTCGTCATTCACCAGGAAGAAGTTCATAATCTTTCAACGAATTAGAACCTGAATGCTCAATGTTTTAAAAACACACCAACCTCTGTGCTTAAAAACATACTGGGATTCTTTTAAAACAGAAAACAACAATGAACCCGATCTTTCATTTTCGTAAACATGCTTGAACATTGCTATATCTTTAACATAAGCAGACAAGCAAACATAACTGAGGAAAAACAATATATGCTTTAAATGGCGTAGCAAGGATCGGCTTTTACTTGCCTTAACACTGGATACACAGAGGCAGCTGATTCCTGCAGAATTCCTCCTCAAGCACTACGACGAGCTCCAAAGAGTTTTAATAAGATGAAAGATTTTCTTTACGAATGAAAGTGAACTCTAGCTTCACGTAAATAATCATATAAAGATCATGATTGTTATTAAGTGAAAACACTCGAGTAGGCATGGGATTCCTACCAACTATTTGTCCTGTTTGAAAGATTTGTAAAAAAGCTCCCATCTACTGTTTTAAATCTGGAATTTTACCAAAGAATTTTGAAGATAACAATTTGCTCAATTTAAAAGCATTTTCGAATAGAATCTGAAATCTGCTCGTGTCTTGTGCTTGAGGCAAAATCTGCCTAGAAACCTTCCGCGTCGTGTCTCAAGTCTGAAATCTGAAATAAGCCTTTTAAAACAATTAAAATGAACGTAAATCTGAAATATGAAATCTAGAAATATCAACATGACCCATTTAAAAATAAAAAAGGTGAAATTGTGGTCCTATGGATTTTGGGGCGCTACATGCTGTTAGACACACAGCTTGCGGGCATGTCTGCATTTGGTGGCTAGGAGTTCTTGCAGCTTGCGTGCTATCGGATCGGGTTGCAGCGGGAGCCGCTGTAATCAAAGTCTTCTAGTGGATCCTTCCCGATTGTGAAATAAGGGGAGACGTAGGAGATTCAACTCCGAACTTCCATAAACAAATTACTGCGTATTCTTTTTTTACAGCTTTCTGCATTCATAACATCTGCATTGCACATTTCGAAATGTATTTAAACTGTTGAATGAGCTTTCGATTTTCAGTCCAGTTTGGGTGTTTTCCGCATAACTTTATTTCATACACAATCTGTATCTCGGTGCACAAATATTTCAAGAAAACCGAGCTATTGCAGCTCAATATTTAAGCAACCAGATCACAAGTTAACCTGACCAGATCACAGAGCTGCTGGTCCAGCTCCGCGCGATCCGGTTTCACAGTTACGTGCTAACTTTTTTTCTCAAATATTTTAAATGCAGTGCGCAGTGTGCACGATGAGTGTGCAACGTCTGCGCGACAGGATCACGATGCGTGCATGCGGCATGCACGATTGGCGTGCGATACGCACCATGATATGTGCGCAACGGCCGCATGATGCACAACGTGATATGCGGGCAACAGTCGTGCAACGTGCATGCAGTGCTCGCACTACGTGCGTGTGGCATGCGTGAAGCAGTCGCACGGGTGGCACGAGGAGGTCGCGTGACGATCGTTTGCCGGAATTTGTTTTTTGAAAATTCGTGATATGCAATATACGTATGACCGATTCGAACCTGATGCTCTGATACCACAGTTTGCATACGACGATCTAATCGCCCCTGACAGGCAGCAGAAGAGTTTAAAATTTTTTGTCCATCGTGGATCGGCCTCATCGATCGAGGATGCTCGGACGTAATAAAATAAATATTAAACATTCATAGGATGTTTGCATGTTTGCCTTTGGCGACTAGGCGTTTGGCTCCGACCAGTCCGACGAGCAAGTGACCTTTCAACGGTTGAACTCTGGTTGCTCGTCTAATCCGATCCACGACCGATTTCTCCGTTCCCTGCTGCCTTGCACAGAAAGCACAGCAGGCTGTGACGAATGGATAGATCGCGTCACGACGCTGACGGCAAGGCGCTGCAGCGACGGCGTTGGTGGTCGAGACGGGAGAGGAGAGAGGAGGGTTAGGGTTTGAGAAACTCTAACTCAAGTTGTTGTGTCTAAATATCTCCCCCATACCCGTATTTATAAATATTTTGATGGGCTCACGAATACTTGATGGACCCTGACAAGCCCATCGCACATTGGTTTCGATTCCATCATTGTGGTGCAATCATAATCACGGTAGACGATCAGAAATCATCGATGTGCTAAGTACACAAAACTGATCATTATGATGCAAAATCAAATTTTCGGACAACTAAATCTAAATATGACAGTTCCACTCATATCTGATTTTGGAGGTCATATCAGGTATCAAATACTCAGAAGCGATAAACATGGAATACGAATATAATGAGAAAAGAATGACATGTACCTCATGATCGGATCACATCAAATCTTGTAACAAATCATGATTATAAGGAAACTTACCTTGACTCCAGCATGAAAATAAAACAACTCCTACCCCTGTGATACAAATGTAAGCTTCATATTTCACACATGCATATATTCTTTGTACTCAGCACCACTTTTTCAACACTCCTATTTCTCTTCTCGAGCCATAAGCATCAAAAGAGTCATGTTTAAAGACATTAGGAAACCTTTAACATTTGTTAATTTCATATCATCCCCGATTAATGATCCCGAAGTTCCAAGATAAGACGAAGCAGTACCTCATCGAACCAAACCGTGGTGGAAATTTTGGTTACAGCATAAATTGTTGGACTAACATAAATAGGGATAGAATAGAACATCATGTAAGAATAGTATTAAGTGTTGATTAATTTTTTTAGAGGGTATTAATTTTTGACATCATCTCATAGGAGTTAAAAGCAAGTATTCACCCAAAAAATATACTTTAATAAAAGAAATACCACTCTCTTCTTAATATTGCCTATGGTCCTACTCACGACGTGACGTGTGTCCGGAATGGAATATACTCATTTCTCCAGTGATATATCGAGAAGCAAAATAATGGAATGATGAGAATTATATGAATATAATACAATATAATACAATACAATATAATATAATATATATGTATAATTATGGAGTCCTATTAATTTTAATATCAAACGCGGCCCTCCTATCAATAACGTGAGTGAAGAGGAGATTCAAGGTTATGTTGAGGAGCGAGAGGATAACTGAAATGTTTTATAAAAGAAATTTAATGTGTGAATGTTTAGTTTTAACATAAAAATATTATTGGCACCTATCTTAGAATATATAATGTTCGCGAAATATCAACTAATTCAAGTCCAATTACATCTCAATGGACGCTGATACCAGGGTAAAAAAAAACCTACTCGGGACCCGAGGAAAGAGCTGGTCGGGAACATGTCATCCCTACTCTGGTCGGGAACCTGTGATCTCTACTCTGGTCGGGAACCTGTCATCTCTGGCCTACTCAGGAACCTGTCATCCCTACTCTGGTCGAGAACCTGTCATCTCTACTCTGGTCGGGAACCTGTCAACTCTGCAACTTGGCCCTCTTGTATAACTCATGATTAGTGCACTGACAAAGCTGCAAAACCCATACCTGCGTACAGGTGTTAGGGTAGCGTACACGCAAGGTCTGCTCTGCCCATCCCTGCTCATGATTATTCAGGTAGTACAACACGCAACCCATTTGCTCGCCTATAAATACCCAGGTATTCTCTCATTTTCAAAACACATTCAGCAGACTCATTCTCTGCACTATATATCTTCTTGATCACCCGACTGACTTAAGCATCGGAGGGCCTTCGTCGGGATGACTCCCGATGCCCTTTGATCAGTGCCTGTGGTTGCAGGTCATTGCAGAATGTATACTCCTCATCCTACTCGGGCAAGTCTCCTCATCCTACTCGGGCAAGTCTCCTCATCCTACTCGGGCAAGTCTCCTCATCCTACTCGGGCAAGTCTCCTCATCCTGCTGGGACAAGTCTCCTCATCCTACTCGGGCGAGTCTCCTCATCCTACTCGGGCAAGTCTCCTCATCCTGCTGGGACAAGTCTCCTCATCCTACTCGGGCAAGTCTCCTCATCCTACTCGGGCAAGTCTCCTCATCCTGCTGGGACAAGTCTCCTCATCCTACTCGGGCAAGTCTCCTCATCCTGCTGGGACAAGTCTCCTCATCCTACTCGGGCAAGTCTCCTCATCCTACTCGGGCAAGTCTCCTCATCCTGCTGGGACAAGTCTCCTCATCCTGCTGGGACCTCAGACCTACTCGGGTGGTGATGTGTAACTCTCTGGTTGAGAACCGATGATGATTTTTATATCGCATCAGATACATTTCAGGAACTTGTTCTGGAATATAGAATGACTTTACGTTAGAGATCTCAACGTATTACTGGTGTATGTGCATCTTCAAATATAATGAACTTTTTGTTCACTCTTGCTTAAGAACAAACATGATCGGTCGGGGGTGGCCTAATGAGAGGACTAGTCTGGGCTTCAGCCCAGGCTCATATTCAACCTCTAGGCTTTATATATATAAATTTGATACTGTGGGCATCTAATGTTGGCACATGTGTGGGCATCTGATGATGTGGCAGCACCAGGAAGTGTCACATCATCAGGTGCCAGCAGTAGGTGCCCACAGTATCAGTCCTTTTATATATATATATATATATATATTTATAATTTGTATAAGGGTAATTGAGCTTCAGCCCAGTCTATATTTCATCTTCAGCCCCCCTATTTGATAGCTCAGTAAAATTTCTTTGGTATGACATCCAAATTTCAGCCTTGCAAATGTTATTAATGCATTTGTGGCTGAATTTGCTCATGGAATATATAATATTATCACCAAGAGTAACGAAGCACTGCAACTCTTTGTTCTTTTTATGTATAGTCACAATACTATTACCATAACAAGCACAATAGTGAACCAACATTCTTGAATATGAAGCATAATAAAACAAATCTATGTCATATGATGAAAAATTGAGAAAAGAATTATAATTGAGTCGTGGGTATATAATTCCCATTACAAATTTGGGAAACATTTTGATTACTTATAAAAGGTGTTTTAATTTGTGGAAAAATCGAGAAAACAAGTAGCTTTTTAAATTGTTGGATTCACATTCATAAATGACATGATCTAAACCAGTTTAAAATACGGGAGAAAAGAAGAATGAGATTAAGCAACTAATTTTGGAGAATAGAGATGTAAACAATTCTATAAAGAAAGCAAAAAATATCATGTTATGTCATATATAAATTGGGTTTTTTTTTGAATTTTATGTGATTGAGAACTGATAATTAAACTAAATTTGGATTACGGAGCACTTATTTGTAAACTATGATACGAGGACTTACTCCTAATTGCAAGTGAGATACGGATATTTATTTCAAGTTTAAAAAAAAAAATTACTGTCAATATTCGGCTCATGGTTGAGTTGCCAGGCGTCAACTCCAGAAATTGCATGCATTACAACTCAACTCTACCTCGTCTTTCTCACAAGTGTTATAAATGTTGTGTTGCATTGAAAACGATAACACTAATCTCCCTCTCTGATTCAATTAATTTACCGACGATACATTTCTGATCATTGCTCCAACCAGTGCAGCGACTATGCCGAAATCTATCCTCTCGCTTGACATGCCCTTCATATCCAAGGCTCCCAGAGAGAACTTAGAATTTGCGGCGGCAGCGGCGGTTCGAGGCGGCGGCCTTGTTCTTGGGAGGATAGCGATGGGTTTTCTCGGGGCGGCGTACGTCTGCATGGGTCTAGTGTTTCTGATGGTTGTGGCAGCGATCTTAGGCGTGGGCCTAGTGAGATTTTGGGTGGAGGAGCCTGTTAATGTGACGGAGAACTTGTACTTTGAATACGCAGATGCTCATCCGACGGCGGTCTTTTCTTTTGGCGACGGCGGAAAGAAGTCCGGTGTGCCTCTTGGCCAAACCCTCCATGTTTCCTTGATTCTTTTGGTTCCCGAATCCGATTACAACAGAGACGTTGGGATATTTCAGGTATTTCAATTCAACCTTACAAAAGAATTTTATTGATAATTCATGAACTTATTTTCAAAGCTAATCTCAGACTCTCAGTCTTAACTTGGAAGTAAATTAATTAGAATTCCTTGAAAATGAAATTTGGACTCCAAATACAAGGCTTTCAACAATAATAGTGATGGAATATGAAGCAATAATTCTTAAAATCATGAAAGGTGGTGTTCATCATGCATAAAAATGCTTTTCTTTTGTATTTTTTAGGTATGAAATATTTTGATATCATAGGCTATTTATTTTCTTCTTAACAGTGAAATATTTAAAATGATTATTCAAACAATATTTTTAATTTCCTTATTCTGATAAAAAGTCCGTAAAAATTATATTCATTAGTACTTTAATTTCTTTATGCTAATTTTTCCAGGTAACTGCGGAGATACTATCAGCTGGAGAAAATTTAATGGCCAAATCAAGTCATCCATGTATGCTACAATTCCGAAGCTTGCCAATTCGGGTCATAAGGACATTTCTTATGAGCATACCCTTGCTACTTGGGATAACCGACGAGACTCAAATGATAACTTTCCCGATACTGAAGAATTATAAAGAGCCCCCGAGTTTGCGAACACGAGAAATCCGAATCACTTTAAAACCTCGTGCGGGTACCTACTCCCTCCCTCACTTTTACGATGCAAAAATCGTGGTGCAATCTCGAATGCCGTGGGCGAAGCAAGTGGTCTATATGTGGAAATGGACGTTTTATGTGTGGACAACTCTTTATATATATACTATTATGCTTGCTATGATTCTTGCTTTTTACGTGAAGCCGGTGATCAACTCGATCATATTAGTGGTTAGTGGTTCGGACAATCACGCTAAAATGGAGTTCGTGGATGGTTTAGAAAAGCTGGATTCATGTTGTGGTAGGGTCCAAGAGGAGGTTGGTTGTGTGCGAAGACCGTGGGAACGAAGTAAAAACAAACGGAAGGCGTCCGGGGTTCTCATGGCCGGCGAAGATGGTTCTTCGGCTTGCAGCCTTACAGTTAGTGGTGTTGGCTTTGAGGAAGGCATTGGTGATTCAGAATCTGTGTGTTCTGCTATGTATTGGTGATTGAATGAAATCTTAATATTTGTTGTGTAAAATCTTAATATTTTTTGTTTGTATGACTTTTACAGTAGTGAGATATGGGGAAGATGCATGATTGTGTGGGTAAAGTGGGCGGTGTCATCTTTTTAGCGTTGTAAATTATGATCAATCAATGTGTTACTCGAATTTGAAATTGGAATATCTAAATCTTCGTGGACATATAATTTTCAGTTGGTAGCTGCTAGTCTTATATATATATATATATATATATATATATATAAGTTCTTTTGTTTACTACAAAGTTGATGAGGATTTATGTTATAACTTAATCTTTTACCTCAGTCTTGGTAGATAACTTGGGAAAGGCCATGTCTTTTTACACTGCTGCATATGAGCTGAACAATTCGCCCACTTTATCGACCGTGAAAAAAGTGAAATAAGAATGTGTACCATTTTGGCCAAGTTCATGGCAGCCCTCCACTGTATCTTGTTTTCATTGACCAAGCAGTATGAGTCTCTTATGAAGAGGGAAACTTATTGTTTTATCCCGAAATGCCTTCCCTGTTTACCGGGCATGCTAGTCTTGAATCCGAACAGGGAAGTGAAGCCCCACGATTAGCAAAAAGCTCCCTGTTCAATCCAAAAGACTCTTTGCTAAAGTTCAAAGGTCAATCAAAAGAAGGTCAATGTGCGTGAGAAGCAAGTGCATTGCGTAAAAGTATTTGTCTCAATAAGTAATTCTATGAAAAGCATGGATTTTCAAGAACGCCCTGGAATTTTGCCTCAAGAAATAATCCTATAGTTAGGTATGGAAAAGCATGGATTTTCTAGAACGCCCAGGAAGAAGAGAGAACGAAATGGTTTCTAGATCTTGATAGCAAAGTTAAGGTTGAGATGGTTCTCGAGAGAATAGATTGAATTGGCCGATTGGATCTAGGAGGATATCTCGAGTGTTGGTCAGGAAGTGAAGGTCTTGTTCATACCTCCATTCGTTGATGCCCAAATCCACCTACCTTTGGCTATATCTCGCTAGTTCTGAAGCTTAGCTAGTTTTCTTTCCGCACGCGGTTATATATATATATATATATATATACGGGGTTTGTTTGTGCATATCTTACGAGTGTTTACCGCTTACATGGTATCATAGTATTGGTTATATGGTGAGTGTTTACCGCTTATATGATATCACAGTATTGGTTATATGGTGAGCAAAATTAAGAGAACTATTAATGTGATGTCATATAAGTGATATAGATAGTTGTGTTTGTTGCGTATTTAAAGTGTACAGGATAGCAAAATCATAATAATATACTTGGATTCATGGGACAATACTTTACTCGTGCCCGGGGGAATAATAAGATTAAACGAAAAACCAAAACATATAATCCAAATTTTTTACTTAGGTTTTATAACTTAAGATCGAAATTATTAGTTTTGTTTATGGTTTATAAATTCAAAATCAAACGAACGTTGAAACCATATTTTACAAACAAATATTTTTTATATATTTAATATTAGTAACTAGATATAAATTTAATTGATTCTTCTATTTATATATATATATTTTCATATATCAGTAAAACTAATTATGATTTTACAAAACAATATATTATCATAAAATTCATATATAACTAATAAGAACTATAAAAGAACATAATAAAAAATCTTTAAAAAAATTAAACCAAAATAATATAATTAAGCTATCAAATTATATAATGCTAAATACAACTTGATCGGGATTGATATAATAGAAGAAAATTTAAATGAGCATTTTACATCTTTTAGACCTTCTAGAAATATATTATTCACTTGAATTTTTTTAAGATAATTGTATAAAATCGACTATATAAACCAAATCGTAGTAATAAAAACTGGAATACCATGATGTAATCGTTTGATATTAGATCAAATATTTGTAAAATCGAACTGTAATTTCATAAAACTAAACCTGACCATCATTGTCCATCCCTGTTCCTGTGCCACATACAGAAATAATCATATAAATATATATACTTTATCTATATATAATAAATATGTGAGCACCATTTGTGAATTGTTTTTCATGCTTATATTAATGCGTTCATTTGTGCATTTTTTTGATACCCTTTTACGTTTATTCTTTTATTAGCTCCTCGTGAGTTCATTTGCGAGTTTCATTTTATTCCCATTACATTAAATTTGTTCATTTGTGCATTTCTTTGATGTCCTTTCACATTAATTCTTCCAATAGCATCCTAAATTGTTCTGAGTAAATCTCTTATAAGACGATCTCGCTAGTATGGATAGACCAAATCTATATAGATATACTTTTAGCATGAAAAATAATATTATTGACATAAAAAATATTACTTTTAATGGGTAAAATTTTTTATAAAATTTTTTATGACTAATTAATAAGTTTGGTGATAACAAAAGTTAAGATTTACTCGGGTGAAAGTTTCAGACATGTTAGATATATGTATTTTAGCTGAAAAAAGAAATGCATTGATAGAGCAAGTAAGGACTAGTTTGAGTAATTTAGCTCAAGAGAAGTTCAGATCTGATCGGTTGATCCATTTGAGTAGTTCAGCTCAAGAACATATCAGTTGAGAAAAACAGAATAGAGGAAAAGAAATCAGTTATCAAGACATATATTCAGTATATCAGACTCTCGGAAGTTAACTCATGAAAGTGCTTAGTCATTAAAGTCATTGATTATACGAATACACCATTTACGACAAGCACAAAGATCAAAGAGTTTGAAGATATCGACGTTTGACTCTTGATCTGGTTGGTTGGGTTAGACATAAAAGAGTGATGTCAAATCTTATTGGGTATACTATCTTTGTTATGGATAGGACCGACGGCAGAAATGACACTCTTGGGCATAGGTCAATCTCTCACAGTCTTCACCTTAGTTACGGTACCTCAACTCCCTTTCTTGAGATTGCATGGCTTAGGTAAGCGACCTTTTTCTAATAGAACTCACATTAACTGATTTTACCAAAAAAACATATTATCCTTCAAAATCATAGCACTATCCTCAAGCGCCTATTATGTTCCTCTTAACTTCTAAAAGAGATCGAGATATAATCAATAAATTCGATGACAACTGATCAAAGAAGGACAGAAACTATTTATTTATGAAATCCATAACTCATGGTGCATTCGTAGACCCGAATAACATAAACCAAAAACTCGTAGGGCCAATAGCAAGTCCTTAAAACAATATTGTAAACATATGTCTCCTTAATCATAACTGGTGGTAGCAAGAACGAATATCTATCTTTGAAAATATTGATGCTCTTTTTAGCTTATCAAATAAATCTTTAATTCTCGACAATTGAATTTGTTTAGCTTCTTATAATTCATGCACAATTTGATGTTACATCCTTTTTTTTTACAAACAATACTAGCACGCATCAAACCGAGAATCTGGGATGTATGCAATTATGCTCCAATAACTCTTGAATCTGTTCATTTAGTTCTTCATTCAAATGGTGACCATCTGTGAAGCACCTTCAAAACAGGTGTTTCATTGGGCACTAACTCGATGGAAATATAAGTTCCATGTCTTGTAGAAGTCCAGAAATGTCATCAGGAAACACATCTAAAGTTTTATTAGCCACATAAGCATTAGTCGGGGATGGTCTACCATCCTCCAAAATTATAGAGACACTAGCTACAAATTCCTGACATCCCTTCCACATACTTCTCTGAGCATTCAAGGCTGAAATAAAACGAGGAAATTTATTGTTCTAAGATGCCTCAAACAGAGAACAGCAGGGTATTCCAAGCTGAACTCAGCACCACAGTGCCCAATACTGGAGCTATATGCAGGACCCCAAACAGATTAAAGATTAAGGATCAGCTTTTAGCATACCCAGGACAGATCATGCACACAGATCACACATACGGATCTGCTCACGAACTTCAGCAGAACTGCTACACACGTTACAAATCAGATTGCATTTGAAAAGCCAACCATCAGCAATCGTAACTGTCGATTTAGAGAGATTAATGGCCAAGTAAATCGTCCAATTCAATGCCCTTGTAACAGCTAGATTAATGGCCATCAAAGCAGGAATTTATGTCTATAACGGCTGACCTTTGAACTCCTTGTTTCTACACCTATAAATACCCTGCTGTGGCATCAGAAGACCCACACTCATCCCGAAAATTCTCACTAAAATACCAGTAAGCTCCCACGTTAAAACCCTGCACGAGCTGCATCACAAGTGCTGTGCGAATATCACCAGATTTCGTATACCAGATCCGCCTAAGCTGAATACTGTTTTTGTCACCTTAAACCAAAAACTTCAGGAGACTATAAGTGAGCTTTTGCTAGTATATTCGTTTGAAATAAAATATATGGTATTCATGCTATATTTTGTCTTGAATTATCATTCGAGTTTTCGTTTCGTGTCAAATTCATGCTATGATCTATGCTCTGTTCTAGCACTGATATTTCTATCACAATATGGGTCTACGGAATATTCCGCACTCTGAGTTAATGTGTGTAACTATGGCCTCGACCCCTTAGAGGAGTAAAAACTTAGGGACTGATCAGTAAACCATAGAAACGAAGTAATTAATAGTGCTACATGTTCTCTGTTATATGCTCTGCTCTGTTCTGATGATCAAATTCAGTATATATGTATATTTTTGTTATGCTCGAATGGTTCCTCACTTGGTGAGTGTGTTCCCAAACACTCACCCCTTACTTCTCCCACCCAGATAAAAACCGAAGAACAGGTTGAACAGGACGAGCAAGAGATGTTCCGGGGCTGGTGAAGACTTAGTATAGGTTAATGTAATTTCCGCTTCCGCCAAAAACTTTGATTTTCAGTTGTAAAAACGATTATTTTGATTATGTAAAAGACTGGTTTTGAGCTATACTATGAGGCTTAATGTTTTATAATTTTATAATTGTTTAACACTGCGGATGTCGCGAGTCTCGGTCTCGGGGCGTGACACGGCCTCCATCTGAAATCGACAGGCAGCCCATACTTTGTCAACAAGTCCATCCACAGAATTATCTCCAACTAAGGCAATGGACCAAAAAATGAATCAGAAATTCTGGGATTTCTTTGTGTCCTAAGTTCTATTCTCCCAAACATATCTGTCAATAAAGTTTTTCCGTTGAAGGTACAGTTGGTGCTCCATACTTGAAACATACATTCGAACCCACCTTGCACTATCATTTGTCATTTTTTTGGTAATTTGGATATAATGGTTTTTCTTAGCTAATGGTTGCTACACATGAGGTTCCGTTAGGCCCCGATTTCTCTTCTAAAGTGGCCTCTGATAATTGGTTTGTGAAGTCTGATGCTTACCTCTCCTCATATATATCTTTCTTCTCTTGTTCTGCCCTTAATGCCTTATACACCACTGCTCTAAAGTCTATAGGCTCTGCCAGACTAAAGTCGTTCTTAAACATAGGTGCAGTTCATCATCAAAGTACCTCAACTTTTCTTAACATTCCCTCAAATCTTAGGGACAAAGTAGCACCCTTCTCAAATTCGAGAAGATACTTCTTCACAAATGACTCTCTTTCCTTGAGAGTCAAAAAATTCTCTCTTCACCTCAGAACTTTTCTCTGTGAAGTACTGATCATAAAACACTTTTTTGGATCACTGCCAAGTGACACTGGCAAAGTCAATATACAACTTAATTACCTCCAAGACTTATCCAGCTTTCCACCATATGTGATCATTAGTATCCAAAAAGTTGTTTGGATGTTCGCGCCTGAAGAGCTCATTTACATCCTCTTGAGTCACACTCTTGTCTACTAGCTATCTTCCATCCTGGCCCATAAACAACTCTAATACCCGAATCATTCCTACTAGAACACGTTCCTTGCATTTGCATTAGTATTCGTGTCTGAGGGGTTTCTCTCTCCCTTCTTCACCTTCCTCTTCCAGACATTATCTGTCTAGACTAACCCAAAGCTGCCGCATGACTAGCACATACGATAATTAACTTTTCCTAAATCCCTCAACCTTAAATCTCATGAATGCTTAAACTGACACTTGGAGATTTTGTGCCAACATGTGCGACTTCTGTTTCGGACTGGAGGGGACTTATCTTCGAGAAGATGCCCTTACATCAAGTTGTAACTCCCATAATGGTGGCAAAACAACCTCGACCATTAAGCTGGCATCAAAGTCCATAATATTAGTAATTACTTCATCACAAATGATTAAAATCTCTAAAAATATTTTATGAAAATAATATCATGATACACACACTTGCAGCCGAAAACACATCCTCTTAGAGAATAAGGCTTCAGAATTTCTTTCCTAAAAGTTTTCCGTGAATTTACATGTATGGCCACTGCCCAAGTACGCAGATATTTGAGACTTGGGGGGGCTCCCAACCAAATTACCGTGCTTGTGCGTCTATTTATTATTTTTTCAGAAGGACAATAAAGGTACTAAAGTTTAATATAAAAAAGATACGTTTATTTTAAATCAAGGCATAACAACTACCCCTCCTCAAACAAATTTAAATATTAAAATAAATGTTCTAAGATTTGACCGTCGCTCTTCTATAACATAATATACATTACTAAAATATATTATCTTATGCGTGTATATGTCTATATCTAGAGAGAGGTTTATATATTCACATACATTTATTATTATTTTATTATTTATTGCATAATTATAATTGGATAAATTTGAATTGGGGATATAAAATTCCATAATATCAAATTCATTGGTTTCTTTGAAACAAAACCATTTACTACGGATTTTAAATCCCAATAAACATTAATATACGGGAATATATCTTTTTTGTGTAAGATTTGAAGTTAATGGGTTAGAGATGGATAAAGTATTTGGTGCAAAACTATACTATTTTAATGTAAAAATTATATGAAAATAGAATTATGAGTTGGAGATTGACCTTAGCTTTTTGAAAGATCTTGATCTAGTCCCTTTTTTTAAGATTCTTTTTGCTTATAGGTGATTTTTTTTTTTTTTTAAAAGGTAAGATATGTCAAACCCTCCGTGACTTAATCTTGATTCAAAAGATGGGTCCATGCATGGGGACCAGACTAGCTTCCAACTCCAAAACGATTAAAAGGAGGATTGTTAATTGGTTTTCAGAAATGTGAGGAGCAATTTGAACTTTGAAGTTTACCACTGTTAGCCAATTTTATCCTCAAAAACATTAAATAACTTCTCAGAACTTGGCATTTCCAAGTAGTGAAAGTGCACAGTCTAAAAGGGAGTGAAATTGAAATTCACCTTAAATTATTCTTTCAAACAACCATAAAGTAGTTCCTTATTTCAATATTTTTTTAAAAGCACCCGCATGGATTCAAAGGCATTAGCAAATACAACTAGTGCAGGAGTTGTCGATGCAATTGAAGGCACTAGAAAAAAAAAATGGAGGCATCTAATAAATAAACTGTACCAATGTCTTATTCTAATTATGGACAGTCCTTGTCGAAAAATAATGAACAATTCAAAAGAAGAGGATTAGCCCTAGGTGGTCAATCAAGGTAAAAAAGAGTCACAATTTTGCGCATATTTTTCGCTTCTTGACAAGTTTCCATGAGCAATCTACTGTCATGGAAGGCAAAACATATGATTTGTTGTACTTGCGAGATGATATCCATGTTGCACAGCCTGCATAGATAAACAAACACAGAAACAGTTAGAGGTGGTTCGAATGTTTTTTTCATATTTCAGACCTAGGGGGTGGAAGGCGACAGGATTTGTGTTTTTAAGATATGGTCGAGCGGTCTCTATCTTTCCCTTTTCATTGCATCCCTCATCCCAGGCGATGGTACGGAAAGGAAGGTTTTGCTTCTTCAGAGCCAAACAGAAGATATAGCAGCAATTTAGTTAAACATGCCAAAAAAAAGCCTACATTAAGCTTTCTTGACTATTGGGTGTTATTTAAGCACGTTCGATGGTGGCCAATTAATCTGGTTGGGGAACAACTTGTTTCTCACGACTATCAGTGCTGCTCAAGTAAACAAATAAAAAGAATGATACTTTAATGACGACGATTCTAGAAAAGGGTATGTGCTTTAGCCTGCTAAGTAGCACAACTGTTTGACTTGAATCGAACATATAAAATTAAGTTAGTCATCAAACTTGAGCTCGGACGATGCTCCTTTAAACTTCAACGCCATATTGTAATAAGAAACAGCAGAATGGGAAATTAAATATTGTACCACAAAATAAAAACTTACATACCTGCTGGCCTCTATCAATGGAAGATGATCGTTGTGTGGTTTCTCTATCACGTTTTGTACCTGGAGAGACCCACAAATCACTGCATCATTATAATCCTTTGCACATGTTTTCCAAGGCCATTTTTAGGCGCATAAAACACATGATAGGTTGAAGAACTGAGACAGATGAAAAGACGCTACAGCACTAGATTGATATATTTGCACAGTGGAAACACGTTATCAAGATTATGTTTCGAAAAATCCTACTCTTGTGCCAGAGAATTAATTAAACCAGAGCACAAAAAGTAGCATCCAATAAACAATGTGCTTTATTTAATCTTATTATTTTCTCCATGCATAGATGAAGCATAACCACATAAAAATATATATTGGATCACGTAGTGCTCCATCTAGGTGCTTATTTAACCAAAAATTTATCGATGTATGTTTTCTTCGGTAGTTATATGGTTATAGAACTTAAAAACAGAAAATGTACATGGTATCTCATTAAAAATAGAGGAAGGAAGAAAGTTATGTGGCACATAAGAAAGTAAAAGCAAATGGCATAAGCACCCACACATAGACACACCTCACAACCTCAGCCATAGCGCAATCCTAGTTAACACAATCATCGATAAATTAAAATTTCAGGCCAGTAACTATTCTCTTTACCATCATTCGCCAGCACCAACTTTCTTATTACCCAGCTTTCTCATATTTGAGATAAAATATACAACTAGAAAAAATCTAGCATCGATTCTGACCTCACTTCTGACAAATTTAGAATGATATTTAAATTTCAACTTGGCTTTTTCAAGCATTAGTCAAGGTCACGCTGAGCTTAAATTTGATTTGGGACAGCTGAAACTTAAACCTCCTGTTTTAGAGATCACATGAACCTACATCTATGAAGAAAACTACACCACATAGAATCAGGGCAAGTGCCTGTGTGTTTTTAGTAATTATATTTACTCATCCCCTCCATTTAATGTCCCATAACAATCTGGGACCTAATCTGGGCACCCAAGGTTAAATCATTGGATACTATACAAGCTAATGATCGTCATTGATGGCACCACATCACTTTAGGTGTCCTTCCAGGGTATATTTGTTTAAAGAAATAAAAACTTAGAAGATTAAAAGTGGAAATGGAAAGGCCAAGTGTAAGTATACTGATTTTAACTTATAATTCATTAAATTTTCTTTGTTGACATATCAATTTTTAGCAGGCTCATCTTTGAGTTGTGCGCTTGATACATCTCATAACTTATGTCTGTGTCTTAAAGCCACGAACAGTCCCCAACAAATGAACATGGCATAGGCATCAGTGCATAACCTCTAACCACCTAGCACAACTTTCTCCATTTTCCAATGTGTTTTCTTTTCTATCGAGGGAGAATTCATTTCCCGGACAAGTTTTCGTTTCACATATTTTCTATTTCTGTGACGATTATCAAGTGCAACTTATGTCACTGATTGTTTTTCCCTAAGTTTGTTTACGTTTAACGGATGTTAAAACCTCCAAGATTCAAAATTTAAGAGGTTTCTGAAAGGATACAAATAGTCAACTAAACGTGCAAAATACAACAGCAAAAATTAATGTTAAAGTAGCTTTTGTTGCCCTTCTCAAGTCAGCCACGGCCCACAAAATGATTGGGGCCTTAAAGGTGCAAATCGAAAGTTACATAATGTAGATCATTTTCAGCTCTGTTCAGTTACAACACAAATCTAGATACAGCAACTCTCATCGCATGAACCATACTCCATGTTTGTTAGCCATCACAGTTCAATGTCTGAAAACTTGGACAAGTGCTTAGGATTCACACGTGGTGATATAGAAGAATGCAGTATTTCCTAAAACGGAGCTCGTACTCCAGGAGTGCTCAAGCAATATCGCTCAAGTATACCTAGCAACAGGACTGTAAAAATTGTGGCTTGAAAATAACATTAGCATGCATTAGGGGTCCTTTGTTGTCACAGGTCTAAATATGCACTAAATGTATTTTTCTCAGAACGCTATCCACCTTTCCAAGTACAAGCATATATCCATTAACAAGATGGTGTTAATATGTTGTAATATCAGTTATGATTCTCAGTTAGTTCTCACCAAGTTGTAAATTACATATGGTATTCCTGTCATGTATTTCACCCATGATGACATGTTTATGAATCATTTCTAGTAGATCATTCAGCTTAAAGCTGGGATACGAAAAGCTTGAGCAGGTAAAAACTTTCCATGCATCCTACAACATAAAAAGTATTCACTCTTTAATGCCAATATCAATAAAAAATTAACTGTAATAAGCCATATAGGAAGGCAGTGACTTGTTATTCAGACAAAACATAATAGATGAGTTGCTATAACTTTATAGTTTCCTCGTCGCAATATAGTTGTCGACACTTCATCAAGAAAGCTGTATATTTTGAGCAATGCACATCAAACTTTAGCTAAACAGTTTGACATCCTAACACAGTCAGACGATATGAAAAATTTCTCCCAGTGCAGAGCATACATAAACAAGGGAAAATAGAAGGTTCAAATAGGATTTACGTGCAGATTAAGCCATACAAATATAGCTGCGACAAAAAAAAAATTGATAATTGCCTGGGCATTTTAATCTTATAATCAAATCGCATAGCGCATCCTCAATTCTTACCTTAGAAAGTAGCTCTTGACTTTCTGTTGGTTGCTTTTTCAAACTCTGCGGTAATATAACAGTGAGCAGCTCTGGTTTTTCAGCACGAAGAGCTCCTCTAATTACAGCAGCATTAGTACCTGAGGCTCCCGATGTATAAATATGATTTTTCTGCAAAGAAAGAAAATGATTTCAAGACAAGATATCGTACTGAAACGCATGGAATAAATGAGGTGTGAACATAATAAAGTTAAAAGAATCGCCATTTAAAGTGATAAGTCGGATTATTTATTGTGAGTAATACCGTTATAACCAATGCATAGCTTAGAATCTCAATAAGTTCTTGGTGCATGAAACCCATATTCCTTGTTCCAAAAAATCCAATTGCTCTAGGTCCTTGTTGTTGAATTGCTAGCAACTCCTGTTGAAGGAAGTGTTGAAGTAATCAAGGTTCAACAACAATTCTAACTCACGGTAGGAATTAAAATATAGCTAGATACAAAAATATAAAAGCTAAAAATAATTAGCCATAAAAATTACCATCAAATTTATTATTATAAGGATTTATCAAATATAACATAGGATTGGTACACGATCAAAAAACCTGTAGGTAGTCCACATCAGGAACAGGCTTATACTCGGATACCAAAACAGCTCCAGACCCTTCAACAAGAGATTGGGCTTGGGTTGGGATCTGAGGTGATATTTCATCACTGAAACCACCCATCTGGATCTCACTCTTGCCATCTCTCAGATTACAAATTTGTTGTTGTGTTCCGCCATATCTGCAAAGCCACTATACTAGCACATAGAAAAAAGAGGCCCTGGCAGTAAATCATTAGCGAAAACCAACTGATACGTGGAAGCACACATGATTATTGGAAAAAACAGAGGCAGCATTAATAGCATCTTGGTTTAAATAGGTAAAAGAAGTTTGTTATCCAGTAGACTCCAGGGCTGGGTCAATCTACGTAAACCTCATTGGAAAATTTAAACACAAGCTCTGTTCACTCTAACTGTTTATTATCTCCATTTTTTTCTTTTACATGCAAAAGTTCGAAACAGAAATAGATCATGAGCACTTAATTCATAAATATTGTAAATCAGAATCTCATTCGTGTTCCATGGACATGCCACAAATATAATTATCAATACACGAGAATAATGAACGTCTAAACAAACGATCAGAACTCACCGCGGTACTAACTGCCAATGGACGAGACAAACCCGCAAATAATACACGGTCGGCGTGTTCTCCTATGAGTTTCTCACCCGTATCTCTTAGACTAGCTAAGCCACTATGGACAATGGCAAAAATGACAGTGCGAGCTAACATGCCAACCTGAGAAAAGAACAAAATGAAAAAAAACAGTGAGTTCAGAAATCATAATCAACTATATCCTGCAGTAGAAGTTTTAGAAAACTCAAGGAGAAAAAGGGTAAGCCTGTGCATGAACGAATGTCAAAAACCCTTTAAATTGCAACTCACCATGAACCAGTCAGCCTCTTATCCTAAGGCATTAAATTTAATACTTAAAACAGGCATTGGCGAAAAATAATCAAATAAAAGAGTAAAACACCAGAGTATGTGGCCAAAGTTTAAAGATTCTTAACATGTTTTGGATACCTTCAGCTCCTTGTTCACATATGATTTCAAGATCGTTTTAGTTGTAAAGATGATCATAGTGGATAAGGCCTAAACAACCAACCGTTACACAGACAAATAATCACTAGTTTAATACATCAACGAACACACACTTCCACGCGAGCACTACATTATATATTTCTTTATTTCTCACCTTGTACAATTTATGATGGAATAAATTGTACAATAATCCATTCTCTCTTATCACAACTAAAATGAATATTTGACGCAAAAATTTTACATCCTAATGCGTTTTACTATCCACCAACTTGAAATTTCTTATTTTTGTTTGGGACTTGGTAAATGAAGTTCTAAATAAAGCAAACATTTAAATGTGTACAGTAGAGAAATGTAACGCACCGTTCCTCACGCTGTATAGTATTAATAGGCCTATCCTAATCCTATCATATCTCATGTTCGGCTGGCTAGAGTATTATTTATTTCACATCAATCAAATCATTACATATTTATTTTATCCTACATCAATCAAATCATTAATATAAAATTGCAATACTATCCCTTATCTTCTTCTTTTTATTATATTTGTTAATTTTACGAAGGTTTAAAATATAATTTAACACTTTATTCCAAGTTTAATCAATCAAACCAACATATTACTCTTGTCAAACACTATTTTGTATCCACTCAATCATTTATAATAACACCATTTATTATTAATCATATCCAATCATATCTCATATACGATACAAACAGTGGCTAAGAATAAAATCAATTATAGCACCTAAATACATGAGAGTGAATTAAAGTGCCCAATGTTACATTTAAATATCTGTAGATCTTTTGCCTTTACGTAGATTGACTGTAGTAAGCCGTAACACGTTAAACTCAACTGAGAGAAAATAGATTAATGTTCCGAACTCAGTCTCACCATACAAACTCAGACTACACGTAGGCCTGGCCATGGTTCAATTGATCAAGAGAATCTAAACCAGGAACAGCCCTATCCTTCTGGTTACTATTCAAACACCAAAGATTGGTATTCTCGTTTCCAAGACTCCATCCTAACTTATCTTAACTTTCCCTTTTCAGTTCAGGGTTATACATTTAATATCTGATAGTAAAGATCCTTCGGGACAAATACAATGACAAGAAGGCAGCAGCTGCTACATTGGTCTAACAATACGAATGAAATAGTTATCGTGATACAAACAGACCCACCAAAAAAATTCAACAAACAAGTATAGCCACAATAAGCCCACGTAGAAGACCAAAATATAAAAAATACAGGGTAAACCTCAGGGCTGTCGGAAATGCTGGAGATAGCACCAGTGAAGGCCTTATCAAAGCTGGTGGGGTTGTCAATCCAAGCAAAGTTAAGAACATAAAAAACCACACCGAAAATCCCAGAGAAATAAAGCCAGGACGAGATTTTCTGTCTGGACAACAGGAATTTGGCAAATTCTCCCCCGACCAAGGCAGGGGATGGGGAAGAAGCATCGGTTCCTTCATGTTCTAGGCCTCGTACGAAAAGTTTCTTTGTGTAGAAAGTGAGGGACTTTGGTAAAGAGGTTCGGAAAGGGTTGCGTTTGAGCTGAGACAAAGAAAAGGGATGCCGCAATTGGAGGATTTTCGTGTTTGCGGAAGGAGGAAGAGGAGCAGATAGAGAATGGACGAGAAGAACAGAGTTTGCCATTAATGGCGACCCAATTGGATTCCAGATAGATGAAGCCTGCCTATGTCGAGAGTGAAGCAGGGATTACAAGGTATTTACACGGTGGAAATGCTTGGTTCAACAAATTTTTGGAGCCTGGTTTTAGACTTTTATTACCAATGAACAACTTTGAGAGAGGAAAATAATTTGTTAATATTATTATGATTATGATAATTATTTATTATTATATACATATATTGCTATTGTACATATGTTATGGAGCACAATTGGTCCTCTAGATATGGTTTAATTGATATTTCATTATTGATTATATAGGTACAATGAAATGAAAAGACAACTAATTATAGGATATCATATAAATGGTAGACACATGTTACGTATGCCATAAGTTGTGTATGATAGCAAATACTTATATATATATATATATATATATACATATAAAACTTTGGGATACATTAACAGAGTTGAGTCTTGTTTCTCCGTAATCACTATAAAAAAATGTGAAAATGGTTGATTTGCTAAGATTATAATCAGAAATCTCGGTCATTTTATGTAAGTTAGAGAAAATCTTTCCACCAAGTTTTTTTGACTCTATGGAACATTTTCTTGTTCATCTTCCATACGAGGTGCTTATTTGGGACTGTACAGTATCGTTGGATGTACTCTTTTGAAAGATTTATACGCAGATTGAAAAAAACCGTCAAGAACAAGGTGCGTGTAGAAAGGTCTATATGCAAGACATATCTTATGAACAAGACATCAATTATCTAGAAGTATTACTTCTGTTGAGTTAAGCGTGCAAGGGTGAGAACAGTACTGGGATGGGTGACCTCCTGGAAAGTTCTCGTACGTCAAGCTGCTGACGTTGCGCCTCTTGATCTGGTTGGCCATGTGGACTGTAAAAGTGTGATGCCAGATCTTAACGGGTAATACTATCTCTGCTGGGATAGGGCCGGTGGTAGGGGAAGGGTAAGACTGATCGGAATTGAGACAGCACCAGCAGTTAGACATGCATCTCCCCTGACTCACTAACAGCCCAACCCTATCGCACATAATAGGTGCACTCTGCGCTGCCACATTATAAGAAAATAAAGTTGCACATTGGCTAATAGCTATAGCTTTTGGCCTAATGGTAAGCGCTTGATCCTAACAACTTCAATGATCTGTTGTCAATCCAAGAAGTTTTCATCCAGTTGCTTTTTTGAAAGAAATGTGAGTAATGATTTAGCACTCCTATTTGAATTCATTGTTGGCTCTTTAGGTGCTGGAAAACAACGTTGGCTCACTGAAGAAGAGTATATAGTCATTAGAAAAAGATAGGCATTTGCAGCAAGAGTTCATATCATGGTTCAGAAATTACGTAAGTACGGAATATCAACCATTTAATTTTAACTACAACAATCTATTTTATTCAAATATCAATATAGTTGTTACAGACATGTTAATGATCCAGCACAGGAAGATTCTCTGTCGCTTGCCATTAGCCAAATTTTACTTGGCCCATCACATAAACTAAGATGTTATCGTGGCTATGTTGGCAACAGATTTAAATTTCACTATGTTAATGAGAACACTTATAGAGCCGCAACAAACTCGGGAGCTTATGACATGGCCCATTCTGGGGATGGTGTTACTAATGATTTAATGGAGTGTTGGAAGAAATAATTGAGCTTGAATATTCTGGATTCCCTCTTAAGAAAACATGTCTATTCAGATGTTCATGGTATGATCGAAGAATAGGAACACGAGTCCATAACAAATACATTTTTGCTGAGGTAAATAGGAATCGCAGGCTTCCGTACTATGAACCATTTGTGTTTGCTTTCCAGGCTGCAAAGTTTTTTATTTATAGACATATCAGGTCAGACGACACTAGCATTCAACAAGCAACAAACTCAAAAGCATTTCAGATCGACGGAAGTGGGGTGCATACAATTGAAACATAATTTCTTATAACGTCTCAACAACTAGTTATGTTACAGCTATGCATAAAGATGAACTTGATCATACTCATGTACACTCCACACCGAGTCAAAGTGACCATGTAACGGAATCGAACAGTCATGCACGTTATTGTAAGAGTGGTTCATAATATTAATCTACTCTTTTGTGATAGTGAGAGTGACGATGATGTCACTAATGATCCCAACCTGTAGGATATTCTTATATGGATATGCATGGATTGATACCGATTATTAATATACTCTTTTGTGATATATTAACAAGATAACATTGTATTTGACTGGTAGTAGAAAATGAAACCAATAATTGGTTAAGTAAATTTTATAACAATTAAATATAGGTAATTAGATATAAATTTTATGCTAAAAGGATTTTTTATTTAGTACTCGATTTAGTGACGGAAATACAAACATCCGTCTCTGAAAAGTTACGTCCTTCGCTAATTTAGGGATGGAAAATACAAGTATGTTGCTAAATATAGCGACAATAGCAACTTCCATCTCTATATTTAGCGACAGCAAAGCAAAGACCGTCGCTAATTTGGAGACGAATTAAATTTTCCATCCCCAAAACTTCATGACGGCTATTAAAGACCGCCGTTAATGTTACCAATGGAAATGTTATTCCGTCACTATATTTAGCGACAGAATTATCCACCGTAGCGACGGCTTTTAGAAATCCATCGATAAATCTAAGGACAAAGAAAATCATAACGGAGTAGTAAACTGCTGCTAAATAAAATTTAGCAACTGTTTTAAATCCGAGAAATTTTTGTAGTGGCTCATCTACTATTATTGGGGACATGTTACGTAATAGTTTTAAGATAGATAAAATCATAGGAAAAATGGTTTAGCCAGAATCTTCAAGGAAATGAGCCGGAATTTAATGGGCCTATGATGAACCTTTCTGAAGGAAATTGATTCCGTGAGATTTGCATTACAAAGCAGAGAAATATATACAACTTACAAGAATAAAGTTAGCCTACAAATTAGCTAACTGATCACTAAAATCAAGGAAAACTAACAGAATAAAGATATATACAATTAATAAGAGAATATATGCTAAATATATTCTAACACGCCCCCTCAGTCGAAGCGGGAGGCTCGCGTATGCTTAGACTGTCCCGGAAATCGTTAAATAGAACGCGTGGAAGTCCTTTTGTAAAAATATCTGCAATTTGATAACGGGACGGCACATGAAGCACACGGACTTCACCACGAGCCACTTTCTCACGAACGAAGTGAATATCCATCTCAATGTGTTTGGTGCGTTGATGTTGAACAGGATTGCCGGATAAGTATATTGCACTCACATTGTCACAGTAAACTAGAGTAGCCTTTTGAATGGGACAATGCAACTCTAGAAGCAGGTTTCGAATCCAGCAAGAATCAGACACAACATTAGCCACACCCCTGTATTCTGCCTCTGCACTACTGCGGGAGAGAGTAGGTTGCCGTTTGGAAGACCATGAGACCAGATTATCCCCGAGGAATACACAATATCCAGAAGTGGAACGACGAGTGTCAGGACACCCACCCCAATCAGCATCTGCATAAGAAATTAGTCGATCAACGGTGGATTTGTACAAATGCAGACCGTGGGATAAGGTACCCTGAAGGTAGCGTATGATACGCTTGAGAGCACTCATATGCTCATTTGTCGGAGCATGCATATGAAGACAATTTTGCTGCACGGCATAAGATATATCAGGCCGAGTAAAAGTAAGATATTGAAGAGCACCGGCAAGACTACGGTATTTAGTCGGATCATCAAAAAGAGTATCGCTGGTGGCACTAAGCTTGGACTTGGTGTCAACGGGAGTAGGACATGAACTGCAGCTAGACATGCCGGCACGTTCAATAATTTTCGTAGCATATTGTTTCTGAGATAAAAATAGACCATGGGCATGACGAGTAACAGCAATACCCAAAAAAAAACTCAGAGGACCTAAGTCCTTCATAGCAAACTCAGAACCCAAGAGAGTCATAAAATACTTACGTAGACGATCAGATGAAGCCGTAAGTATAATGTCATCCACATACAACAGAATATAAGCAGTGTCAGACCATTCTTGTAAATGAATAAAGAGTGATCTGACTTACTGTGAGAGAACCCAATGGTAGCAACAAAATCAGCAAACCTTTGATACCAAGTGCGAGGAGCCTGTTTCAAGCCATATAAAGATTTCTTTAAGAGGCAAACATGAGTTGGATGATTTTTGTCTCGAAAACCCATGGGCTGATGCATATAAACTGTTTCATTTAGATGACCATGCAAAAAGGCATTTTTAACATCCATTTGATGGAGAGGCCAAGATTTAGAGACAGCGATACTGAGAACTGTTCGTATGGTAGCAGGTTTAACCACGGGGCTAAACGTCTCATCACAATCAACACCTTGCTCCTGTGTTTTTCCATCTCCTACAAGACGAGCCTTATAACGCTCAAAAGAACCATCAGATTTATATTTATGGCGTAGAATCCACATGGAACGAATAACATTCACATCTCGTGGCCTAGGCACTAATTCCCAAGTCTTATTATCAATTAAAGCATTAAATTCATCTAACATTGCACAATTCCAATTTGGATCACGGAGCGCACTAATGATATTTTTTGGAATGGGAGAAATAGCCATAGTAGTGGTCGCGTGACAATTGGTGGAGTACTTAGGATTTGGTTTAAAAATACCATTGATAGCGCGAGTTGTCATGCGGTGGGTGGGCAAGTCTAAGATAGGAGAAGACGTAGCAGAAGAAGTGGGTGTGGCTGGGCCCGTGTGAGACTGCGGTTCGTTGTGAGGAATAGGTGGAGATGTGGGCCGTTGTGTCTGGTCAGGCTGTGGATTTGGTGGTGATAACTTCTGAGAAATAATATGCATGATTGATGGATCAATATTATCACTCAGAAAATCATAATCTGTAGGAGTGATTTTGTGGAGTGTGGAAAATGGAAATTCGGTTTCCATAAAACGCACATGACGACAAATTATGATTTTTCCACTAGACATATCATAGCATTTTGACCCACGATGGTTTGGAGCCGGACCAAGATAGGCACAAGGGGAAGATCGTTCCTGCAATTTGTTTATAGTAGTTGAGGGAATCAAAGGAAAACATAAACAACCAAAGACACGCAAATCCGAGTAAGAAGGGTCACTTTGAAACAGTATTTGTGTCGGTGACAAATAATCAATGACCTTAGAAGGAAGAATATTGAGAAGATATGTTGCCATAGAAAGAGCATGATGCCAAAAGGTCGGTGGCATAGAAGCATGAGCTAGAATGGTCCGAATGATATTATTGATGGATTTTATGTGTCTTTCGGCTTTACCATTTTGGGACGATGTGTGAGGACAAGAGAGACGAAAGACTAGGCCATGATGATCAAAGAACTGCTTAAGAGTGCCATTAATGTATTCCGTGCCATTGTCACATTGAAAAGACTTTATATTACGTTCAAATTGAGTTTTAACTAAAGCATGAAAAGACATAAATAACTGTTTGACCTGTGATTTCTTTGCAATAGGAAAAGTCCAAAGAAATTTGCTATAGTCATCAAGAAAAAGAACATAATAACGGTGCCCTGAAAAGCTAACAATTGGAGAAGTCCAAAGATCACTATGAATAATATCAAACGGTAGAAAAATGTATGATAAAGAATCATAAAAAGGAAGTTTAGTATGTTTTCCAAGAGGACAAGATGAGCAAAAAGTCTTACACTCCTTATTGCATTCAATAAATTTATTACTACGAAGAGAATTGATAATAGTATCGCCAGGATGACCTAAACGATTATGCCAAATAGCACGAGACATAGTAGTAAAAGCCGAATGGTTGGGTGATGTGGCTTGAGAATTTGAGAAGATTGGATATAGGTCCCCAGTACTGTCACATCTCATAAGTCTGGTCCCCGTCTGTAAATCATTGATCGAAAAACCAAAAGGGTCAAAAGAAAGAGAAACCATATTGTCGGTAGTAAATTTTCGAACAGAGATCAGCTTTTTTATGAGTTTTGGAGCATGCAACACATTCTGAAGAACAAAAGGAGGATGAGGTGAGGGCAAAGTAGTGCTACCGTGACCGACAACTGGAATTAGATGACCACTACCAACAACAATGTTATGATTTTTCGTGCTTGAATTGAAATAAGACGAGAGAATACCTGCATCGGCCGTCATGTGAGATGTTGCGCCGGTATCCATGTAGTAGTTTCCATCGGACTGGGAGAAAGAAAGAGCATGCATCGCAGCCTCAATGGCAGTTGGCGTGTAACTAGCAGTAGAGGGAGCCGAAGATGGAGTCATAACATTGAAGGCTTGAGGTCTGGGCCCCATCACACCAGGCCCAGTAGATGGCCTTGGGGCCGTGTAATTTGGTCGTGGCTGCCAAGAGTGGGCAGGGAAAGGAGAAGGTGGAATTGACCACCCTCCCCAACTTGGCTGCCACTGTGGCCATGGTGCGGAGCTTGATGTCATGTCTGTTGACTGGTTTGACCACCACTGACCCCACCTTGTTGACCGGACCCCTTCCCTCTCCCCTTATTTTTGTTGTTGTGGCGCCCTCTATTGTTAACGTTGTTGCGTTCTGGAGCAGAGGGGGAGTCATTGGAGTCATTGCTAGTTGCTGCAACCATGGCAGTGCCACCGCGGGTACCGGATTCACGTGCGACACGTGCTTTGATGGTGCGTTCTGCCATTTTCAACCGTTATCGACAGCTTTCGAATGAAGGTAGGGGCTCTTGATTTTGGATGAAATCAATCGTACCACTATACGCCTCTGGTAAGGAACCTGTGAGACGTAACACGAGCCGCCCATTTGACACCGGGCATCAACATCCGCAAGTCGGTCTGCAAGAGATTGAAGGTGATTGCAGTAGTTGTCGATGTTATGGTGTTCCTCGAAAACGGCATTAGTGAAGTCTTCTTCGAGGTGGGTTGCTCGTGAAGCCTTATTGTCCTGAAACAAAGCTTCGAGCCGTTTCCACGCTCCCTCGGAGGTGTCATCACGTCGTAGGATAGCAAGGAGAAGGTCAGAGGAAATGGTGCCATATATCCACTGGAGAATCGCTACGTCAAGACGTTTCCACATGGCGGGATCGGTTGATTTTGCAGCAAGGAATGCTGCTCGGGCAGGTTCCTCTGTGGGTGGGACAATATGATCGTAGAGATCGTGAACTCGAGTAAGGTTGGTAAACAAGGCAGCCCATGAGTGATACAGAGCCTGCTCGTTATCTAATGTGACAGGAACAAGAGATTTCACATTTGTGATAGTGAGGGCAGAGTGAAATTTGGTGCTTTCGGCCATGTTTGAGAGTGAGAAAAAGAATGGGGGAAGAAGAAGATGAAAGGTTAGGGTTCAAGAGATCGAAATCTGCTCTGATACCATAAAGGAAATTGATTCCGTGTGTTTTGCGTTACAAGACAAAGAAATATATATAAGTTACAAGTATAAAGTTAGCCTACAAATTAGCTAACATACTAGGAAGATGCTTATGGTTGAGGAGAAATTCATACAGAAATTGATATATATATGCTTGTTGGGGAATTGAACTGGAGATAGTGTAGGCTTATGGAAACTAGTTCTGCTTCATGAAGAGTCTGAACTGAGGAAAACATGGATACATGTTGTGGTAGATGTATTCATGTGGGTTACTTTTCCATTAGGCCACTAAGTTGATAATCAATCCGGAGGTGGCGATGTGAGATGGACTGTAAATATTATTTTCTGGGGTCGCTAATTTATTAAGAAGATTTGTAAGTTGTATGGCTGAACATTTCTCTTATTAGTTTATTAAGGATGGAAGAAA
Organism: Dorcoceras hygrometricum; assembly: GCA_001598015.1. NCBI lineage: Eukaryota > Viridiplantae > Streptophyta > Magnoliopsida > Lamiales > Gesneriaceae > Dorcoceras > Dorcoceras hygrometricum. The sequence continues at coordinate 96,650 of KV002480.1, forward strand.
AGATCACTGTCTATGGAGGAGCAGGAGTAGGTTATATTGTTGCTGCCCAGGAATTAATTGTTGTAGTGAAGGGTAAACAAAAGTTGACTGCACGTGCTTCCAAACTTTTTCTTTTTTGTAGGAATTTGGTTTTCTTCTCTAGATATAGTGGTTTTCAAGTCCATTGCGTATTCTGATAATATGGGTACAACAGCCATGAATTTGTGTTAGTTGTCTTGAATGTTGGTTGGAAGGATATATTACCCGGAAAGCATAAGAGAAGAAACGTTTTCCTAGTAGGGAACCAAGGAAAGTGGATTGTTCAGATGTGGTATAGGTGTTATATTTGTTGGATCTTATTGTCTCTTCCAAAAGGATGCTAATACAAACAGGCTCATGGCAATCGAAGAGATTACTAGAGTGGAGGTTTTATGTCGTGAAGAAACTGAAATCATACGCAAAAAAAATTCATATAATATATTTATGCATAATATTTTTAGAATGATATATCACAACATGGGTAAAACAAAAAAACTGGACAGAAAATGAAACATGGCTCATAACATATTATAAACAGAACACGATCGACATGTAGCACCGAAATTCATCTCATTTTTTCATGGTTTATTAATCATTCCTTAACTTTTTTAATCCTCTAAGGGACTATCGATATAATGATTTTTATAACCGTACACAAAGGCCATATATTGGTTACAATGATCCGCTACATCAGGGTCATGTATCTGTTATTATAACCCGGCAGTTCAAGTCTATGTAACAGTTATTATAAGTTCACCGCATGAAGACCATATCTTAACATAGTTTGTAAATTCAATACCATTTCTTGGACAAGCCGTGACGATGTTTTCAAAGCTCAAGAACATACTTGGATGTCAGAGTACATATATACATTGAATCAAGCATAGAAATAATATGCTAGTAATAAAATATAAAATTAATCAAATCGAGCATGAAAGGAAAATATAACAAGGATAAGACAACCGGAGGCTTAACAAGGTTCGAATGAAACATAATGAAATCTGGTAAAATCACTGAAACACATCAATTTATATATATATACAAAAGTTCAAAGGAGACATGTCATGGAACGTATCATAACAAAAAAAAAGACAAAATTTAAGAAATATCGTGATTGATCGTTTAAAACTTACATATACTGTGAGTGATACAACTCTAGTTGAGAAAATTTCTTGTCAAATGTAGCTGGAGATTTTCGGAGAGTAATGAGCACAAAATATGACGGAATTTGGCAAAATCTCATCTTCTCTTGCTTCTGTTTTTACTCAGATTACTCTCGGTTCCCATTAATTGCTCTTTGTCTTCGATGAGGATGACTTATAGTTAGAAACATCCTATGCCTTGTATAATGATATAGTGCTACCACGCTTTAACATTTTAAACTACTCTTCTTCAACAAAGATAGCATGCATGATATCATTTCAGAATACATTTTGACATGTTCCCATATGGAGGAAAATCTTTGAATTTTCCATAATAATACAACTCTAATTGAGAAACTTTCTTGTCAATTTGCATGCTTCAATACCTATGTCTTATCTCCACCTTATGTCCAATTAGAGATGGTAAGTAAACATCAATATAATTTCTTGGTTGTTTAGAACCATAAATCAGGCAAAACGAGCATCATAGATTTTATATACACAACCATAGAGGAAGATTGTATGTGATCATTACAACTTATCAACAACTATATACAAAAGTCATGAAATTATGGGGGTGATTAATTTTGCTGATAGAGGATCTCAGATTTCTTGGCCCAAAATAAAAATTTGGTCGCTTGTGGTCAACTGATTCCAAGAGTGTGCACAGGTGGATGCCGTAAGTAACCATCACGAATCCTTTTATCAGCAGGCCAAGTTAACTCCTGGGATACCTCCTACTATCGAAACATTCTTTGAAATCTTGGAAGAGTGGGAAGTACCACATGACCTTTATAAGAACTCCTTCCTTTATCGTATATATTTATGTTCCAATTTCCACGTGACATCCCACAAGTTGGCCAACCGATAAAATCGTCATATAAGATACAATCATTAGTGAAGAATGACTTTTCACAAAATCTATCTCTAATGCACACAATTACTTTGTGGTATCATATAAAGAGAAAGGCAATTCATTGTCATACGGAAACATTTCTCCAAACCTGTTATATCACGCCCAGAGATCAATGGCACATGACACAGGCGATGTTTTAACGATAATTTTAAGCCTTATATTATATTGAACCAGTCTAATTTAGAATAATTGGTTTTCCAACATAAAATATAGAAATGTGGATGAAGAAAAATAAATTAAATTCGCAGAAACGAGTATTAACCATCCCCATGACATGTCATGTTCTTCTTCCTCTAACTGTTAATGAAAATAAGTGGTGAGTACTTGGGAAACACTCAATGACTGGGGGAACTATTCGAGAATAATCAAGAACATACACATATGTATACTGAATTTAGCAATTTCATGATCATGAACACCGAGCATAACAGAGAACAATTCGAACCGGTATTCACATCGTTTATATGGTTTCTTGATCAGTCTTTAATTTTTACTTCTCTAAGTGAGCGACACCTTAATCATGTCATGATTCAAAGTGCAGAATATTGTATCCTATATAATGATAGTTCATACAGTGCTAAACAGAACAAGATATAAGAATTACTAGTATTGACAAATAATATTGTGGCTCATATCACGGCAAAGGGGAGATAAAATCGAAAATTATGGCAATGGTCATAGTCTACAATTTGGACGGAAAGTGTAGAAGCGTCATCTCAGCTTCAGACTTTTGAAACACGCATGCACCTTCCATTTTTGACTACCGTGCTCCTGATTTTCTCGTTGATGGTATGAGAACTATAAATTGAGCGTTTGAGGTCCCTGAGCATACATCCAATAAGAATAAAATTATACCATCTATAGAGAGCTATAGTGCTTAGAGGCTTCAAAATCGGAGAACAAATCAAGAATACTTACAAATCGTGTCTAGAGGTAATTTCCGATTTTCTTCCGCACTTTATATCATGTTTATTCACATTTGAAACATGATTTTAAGAAAATCTAACATTTGATATCAGAGTCGTGATACATACCTCTGCCTTGAAATACTTGTTATTCATTGTAACGCCCAGAAATCCCAGTTTAGCAATATAGACCAACTAACTATTTTTAAGGGAAAGATGTATTTTTACCTGTCGTCATTATTATTTTAACGAGAGTAGGTTTTCCTCGTTTGAGGTCCAGTGCACAATTTTGATTCGAGAGGATATTTCCAAAGGTATATACCCGAGCACAGTAAATGTTTTATTTGATCTATTTCAAAGTAAAATTCTAAAAAATTTGGCCCTGCTACCCTAGTAATAAAAAAATCAAACTTCAGCATCTTTACAATTTTAGTCTTTAGAAGCACTTTTAAGAGTTTTAAGTTTATTGTATAAATAACGATCAATGGCACTTGACATCGACGATGTTTAACGATAATTATTTAGTATAAATAATCACTATTATTTAACAACTCAATAATCATTTTAAAAATATTAAAATTATTGGATTATTTCGGGACATTACGCAACTTAATCGTAAGAAATTAATGATGCAAATTATATATGAGCTCATCCAAAAAAAAAAAACAAGTTGTCAAGCTAAATAGCTAATGGTATATAAGAGAAAACATAACCCAAATTGGTTTATCATTTTTGTATAAGCATATTAGAAGGAGATACAAAGACACAAGGTGAACTGGTTACAAGAAATTAGGTTAATTCGTTATATAAGTCATCATCTATGAACTTCCGTCTACTCGCACATTAATATGCTAACTTAAAAAAAAAAAGAAATTGGGTTAGAATTATAATTTCACTTTACTCATACTACCGTAGCTTAACAGCAATGAAAAAGAAATATATAGGAGTTAGTTATCTATTTATCTGACGCTTTCTTGGGTTAGAAACTAGAATTATAATTATTCACTTATACTCATACCGGCGTAACTTGACAGTAATGAAATAGAATTATACAGGAATTAATTAATTAATTATTTGATGCTCTCTTGTGAACATAAAAATGACCAAATAAATAAATTATCTTCCTCTCAAAGTTTACTAAGGACACTACTAGGCTCCAAAACTTCGAAACCATGGCTATGGAGCATTTCCACCTTGTAGATACTTTGTGAATTTGTAATCTTTTTCAGGCATAGGCTGGCTTCACTTTCCTGGAATCCATTAATGGCTAACTCTGTTGTTCTCACCTATCCTCTTTCTGCTCCTGTTCGTCCTCTTCATAACACTAAAATTCTCCGATTTCAGCCTCCCTTTTCTTTGTCTCAAATTAGACCCAACCTTTTCCAAACCTCGTTACCAAAGTCCCTCTCTTTTTACACAAAGAAATCTTTCGTACGAGTCCTAGAGCAGGAAGGAACCGATGCTTCTTCTCCTGCCCCTGATTTGGTGGGTGAAGATTCTGCCGAATTCCTGTTGTCCGGACAGAAAATTACGTCTTGGCTATATTTCTCTGGGATTTTGGGTGTGGTTCTTTATGTTCTTAACTTTGCTTGGATTGACAACTCCACCGGCTTTGGTAAGGCCTTCATTGATGCTGTTTCCAGCATTTCCGACAGTCATGAGGTTTGCCTTGGATTGTTTATATTATGGTCTTCTATGTGGGCTTATTGTTGCTATACTTGTTTGATGAATTTTTTTTTTGGTGGGTTGGTCTGTTTGTTCCATGCTAAAGTATTACACTCGTATTGCTATATCAACGTAGAAGCTGCTACTCTATTTTCTTTGAATTTGGCTGAAGGATCTTTAGTATCAGATATGAAATGTATCCGCATGGACTGAGAACTGAAAGTTAAGATATGTTAGGGTGTATTCTTGGAAATTGAAATACCAACGTTCGGTGTTTGAATAGTAATCACAACGATAGGTCTTGCTTTGGATTTTGTTGATCAATGAACCAATGTCAGGCCTAATTCTAGTTTGAGTTTGCATGGTGAGACTGAGTCCAGAACAGTAGTCTGTTTTATCTCAGTTGAATTTGATGTGGTATGGCTTTATGAGTCATGATACAGTCCGTCTACGTCTAGAAGAGTAGAAGGCCAGAGATCTACAGTGATTTAAATGTAATATTGGACTTTTTATTTCATCTCATGTATTTAGGTGCTATGATTGGTTTTTATTGTTTTACATTTCTCAACTGGACACAACATTGAATGATTTTCTTAATTTGAAACTTGATTTGCTAAGTTCCAAACAAAAGTAAGAAAATTTGGATAGTGAAACATATTAGGATTTACAATTGTTGCTTGAAATACTCTTTATAGTTGTGATAACCAAGAGAATTGATTATGTACAAATCATTTCATAATAAATTGCTATGAGGTGAAAAAGATAGAAAAATACAAATAAATAATGTGTAGTGCTCGGAATAGAAGTGTATGTTTGTTTGTCTTAAACAAATGATTATCATGTCTGTGTGACGGTTGTTTAGGCCTTATCCTCAACGATCATCTTAAACCAAGACGATCTTGAAATCGCATGTCAACAAAGAGCTGAATGCATTTAAAAAATTTTAAGTGGAACTTTGCTCCTTGGTATGGTTTTTTATTTGATTATCTTTGATGGCAGAACCTTTTTTCATATTAAAATTAATGCTTGAGGATAAGACGCTGATTGTTTCATGGTAAGTTGCAGTGCATTTAAAGGGTTTTCTACACTCTTTCATTGCAAATAGTGCTAATAAGGGTTTACTCTTTTTCTCCTACAATTTTCTAGATCTTCTACAGCAGGAATAGCTGCTTATGATTGCTGAGCTTACTGTTTTTCTTCTTTTTTGATCTCCTCAGGTTATCATGTTAGCTCTTACTTTCATTTTTGCCATTGTCCATAGTGGCTTAGCCAGTCTTAGAGATACTGGTGAGAAACTCATAGGAGAACGAGCATACCGTGTATTATTTGCAGGTTTATCTCTTCCATTAGCAGTTAGTACCGTGGTGAGTTCTGATCGTTATTTAGAAGTTTATTATTCTCGTATATTGATAAATATAGTTGTGGCATGTCCACAGAACACAAATGAAATGCTGGTTTTACAATATTTATTAATGAAGCATGTGGTTTTGATAGGTATATTTCATCAATCACAGATACGATGGTGTGCAGTTATGGCAAGTGCAGGATGCTCCCGGACTACATACAATTCTTTGGATGTCAAATTTTATTTCGTTCTTTTTCCTTTATCCATCAACGTTCAATTTATTAGAGGTTGCAGCAGTTGATAAACCCAAAATGCATCTGTGGGAAACTGGAATTATGAGAATTACAAGGCACCCACAGGTCCGTATCTCATGTTTATGTCTAACTAGTATAACCTTATTTTTATTGTTCACACTCTCTAGATCAAAAAGATAATTTACCATAATGTACCTTCTCAGTTACCCTCGAACTACTAAATTTTTATTGCTTATACTTTCATCTTTAACTCTGCTGAAGTTGTATTTGATATTGGTATCATTGGTGCCTATGTACAGTGTCATCGGGAAGTAGGGAACAGCTATTATGTTGATGACCATTAGCTATGCTGAATAACTCTCTCAGAACTGTAACTAATATGAAAGCATGTGTTAATGTCATTAGGATCTTGTATTTTATCGCGATATTGGATTGTTGAAAACCTGTTGTCCGGTTTTATATTGCCGAAGTGTTTTCCTATGAATAGAAAAGCTCGTGATCTGATAATTAAGATTTGTATTGGTTCTGCTATAAATGTATGAGTGAAATCTAGCTTGCAAGCTTTTTCGAGCTATCTTGAACATTTATTTGAAATTCTCGAAATTTGAAGTTTTGGCTTGAATATGTTTGAAATGCTTTTGGGGCAAGTTTGAGTTGGTATAATTTGTTAGATAGATAGAGCTTAAATATTATATTTATTTTTGGTTAAATATATTCAATATTTTAACGAGTTAGTGAGCATTTGTGTATGGAGTTCTATGATTAAGTTTGAAATGAAAACATCGAGTTTTGAATGCAAACTTTAAGGAGTTCCAAATCAAACCTATATTATTCATTATATGAGCCATCTAAAAAATTTGAGATTGTGTATGAACAAAAAAACGTGGTATTTTAAATGCTGTCATTGTCTGAAAAATTATTTTCATGGAGTTCTTAAACAACTCCGCAACATTTTCTTATGAGTGTCAATACCATCTTATTTCAACATGTTAAACTGCTAATATTTTGTTTCCATGGAATTCTCAAGCAGCAATCAAAGTAGGTACTGCAATCGAAACATGATGCTGCCTTGTTTTCTGTGTTCATTTCATCTACATACTCTGTAAATCTTCCCTTTCTGATATGAAAGAAATCAAATCTGGAAGAAGCAGACGAGCATTTTGAACTCCAGCTTGATTTGTTTTATTCTTCTTTATTATATACAATCACAATTTCTAATCCAAAACAAAAATAATCATAAGTTACTGTAATGACTCTTTTTTTTTCACAGATGGTTGGGCAGGTAATTTGGTGCGTAGCTCACACAATCTGGATTGGGAATTCAGTTGCAGTAGCAGCCTCTGTAGGTCTGATCACGCACCACTTGTTCGGTGTATGGAATGGAGACCGAAGACTGGCCATTCGGTATGGTGAAGCTTTCGAGATCTTAAAAAGCAGAAGTAGTGTTATTCCATTTGCTGCGATTCTCGAAGGTCGACAAAAGCTTCCCAAGGACTACTATAAGGAGTTTCTACGGTTGCCATATCTTTCGATCACGGCTTTGACTTTGGGGGCATATTTTGCTCATCCACTGATGCAGTCTGCCAGTTTTCGACTTCACTGGTAACTTCGCCGTGCTTACATTTGTTTCGTTAAGTGTTTGTAATCGAGAATTTGTGGATATGTATATATCAATAAAGCAGCAACTGGTGGAAGATGGGTAGAGGAAAGCTTATATACTTTTGTCAAAGCTTGGAACTTTGTTATGTTTCATTCCAACACACTGGACAAGAGGTATTAATATGATACTCAACATTCTACTGTGTACGGACTGATTATACGTGCTATCCGAGTTAAAAGTTTTCATTTGGGCAAGAACGAGAGCGGTCTCGGTCGACCTTAAGCACGGGTTTTTAGATTAAATTTAATTTAGTCGACTCAACAAACGAAATTCTAGTTGGTACCATTTTTTTAGTAAAAGTTAGGTTTAAATGACAAACCTCTGATAATGTAAAATTTTAACCAAAAAACACTAATGGCACTTTGGACATGAGACAAGATAAGAAAAATGAAAGGATGTGAAATTAGAATCCGACTGAGTAACTGTCCATATATATATGGGCAGATATTTATTAGGTTAAATAAGTAGATGTTGTGTTAGATATAGAATGAATCCATGTCCTGATGATTTGGGTTGATGATATCCCCTTGAGAAACTCATAGAATTGTCATGTAAAATGTTACACCCAATATTGATCCAGTGGACAGTGGCCCACTGGGCCACCAGAAACCCAAGATCACAGTGGTTTATTCCATAAGGAGGAAAAAGGCAGGGAACAGGTGAAAGGAAGAGAATATATAGAGGAAGTTAGTTAGTTAGTGGGGCATGCACTATTTTCACACACACTGACACTAGCAAATAGCTAGGAGAAGTTAACAGAGAACTTATCTCTGGGAGGCAGTAGTTGTCGTACTGAAACGCATGGAATAAATGAGGTGTGAACATAATAAAGTTAAAAGAATCGCCATTTAAAGTGATAAGTCAGATTATTTATTGTGAGTAATACCGTTATAACCAATGCATAGCTTAGAATCTCAATAAGTTCTTGGTGCATGAAACCCATATTCCTTGTTCCAAAAAATCCAATTGCTCTAGGTCCTTGTTGTTGAATTGCTAGCAACTCCTGTTGAAGGAAGTGTTGAAGTAATCAAGGTTCAACAACAATTCTAACTCACAGTAGGAATTAAAATATAGCAAGATATAAAAATATAAAAGCTAAAAATAATTAGCCATAAAAATTACCATCAAATTTATTATTATAAGGATTTATCAAATATAACATAGGATTGGTACACGATCAAAAAACCTGTAGGTAGTCCACATCAGGAACAGGCTTATACTCGGATACCAAAACAGCTCCAGACCCTTCAACAAGAGATTGGGCTTGGGTTGGGATCTGAGGTGATATTTCATCACTGAAACCACCCATCTGGATCTCACTCTTGCCATCTCTCAGATTACAAATTTGTTGTTGTGTTCCGCCATATCTGCAAAGCCACTATACTAGCACATAGAAAAAAGAGGCCCTGGCAGTAAATCATTAGCGAAAACCAACTGATACGTGGAAGCACACATGATTATTGGAAAAAACAGAGGCAGCATTAATAGCATCTTGGTTTAAATAGGTAAAAGAAGTTTGTTATCCAGTAGACTCCAGGGCTGGGTCAATCTACGTAAACCTCATTGGAAAATTTAAACACAAGCTCTGTTCACTCTAACTGTTTATTATCTCCATTTTTTTCTTTTACATGCAAAAGTTCGAAACAGAAATAGATCATGAGCACTTAATTCATAAATATTGTAAATCAGAATCTCATTCGTGTTCCATGGACATGCCACAAATATAATTATCAATACACGAGAATAATGAACGTCTAAACAAACGATCAGAACTCACCGCGGTACTAACTGCCAATGGACGAGACAAACCCGCAAATAATACACGGTCGGCGTGTTCTCCTATGAGTTTCTCACCCGTATCTCTTAGACTAGCTAAGCCACTATGGACAATGGCAAAAATGACAGTGCGAGCTAACATGCCAACCTGAGAAAAGAACAAAATGAAAAGCAGAACTAGTGTTATTCCATTTGCTGCGATTCTCGAAGGTCGACAAAAGCTTCCCAAGGACTACTATAAGGAGTTTCTACGGTTGCCATATCTTTCGATCACGGCTTTGACTTTGGGGGCATATTTTGCTCATCCACTGATGCAGTCTGCCAGTTTTCGACTTCACTGGTAACTTCGCCGTGCTTACATTTGTTTCGTTAAGTGTTTGTAATCGAGAATTTGTGGATATGTATATATCAATAAAGCAGCAACTGGTGGAAGATGGGTAGAGGAAAGCTTATATACTTTTGTCAAAGCTTGGAACTTTGTTATGTTTCATTCCAACACACTGGACAAGAGATATTAATATGATACTCAACATTATACTGTGTACGGACTGATTAAACGTGCTATCCGAGTTAAAAGTTTTCATTTGGGCAAGAACTAGAGCGGTGTCAGTCGACCTTGAGCACGGGGTTTTAGATTAAATTTAATTTAGTCGACTCAACAAACGAAATTCTAGTTGGTACCATTTTTTTAGTAAAAGTTAGGTTTAAATGACAAACCTCTGATAATGTAAAATTTTAACCAAAAAACACTAATGGCACTTCGGACATGAGACAAGATAAGAAAAATGAAAGGATGTGAAATTAGAATCCGACTGAGTAACTGTCCATATATATATGGGCAGATATTTATTAGGTTAAATAAGTAGATGTTGTGTTAGATATAGAATGAATCCATGTCCTGATGATTTGGGTTGATGATATCCCCTTGAGAAACTCATAGAATTGTCATGTAAAATGTTACACCCAATATTGATCCAGTGGACAGTGGCCCACTGGGCCACCAGAAACCCAAGATCACAGTGGTTTATTCCATAAGGAGGAAAAAGGCAGGGAACAGGTGAAAGGAAGAGAATATATAGAGGAAGTTAGTTAGTTAGTGGGGCATGCACTATTTTCACACACACTGACACTAGCAAATAGCTAGGAGAAGTTAACAGAGAACTTATCTCTGGGAGGCAGTAGTTGTCGTACTGAAACGCATGGAATAAATGAGGTGTGAACATAATAAAGTTAAAAGAATCGCCATTTAAAGTGATAAGTCAGATTATTTATTGTGAGTAATACCGTTATAACCAATGCATAGCTTAGAATCTCAATAAGTTCTTGGTGCATGAAACCCATATTCCTTGTTCCAAAAAATCCAATTGCTCTAGGTCCTTGTTGTTGAATTGCTAGCAACTCCTGTTGAAGGAAGTGTTGAAGTAATCAAGGTTCAACAACAATTCTAACTCACAGTAGGAATTAAAATATAGCAAGATATAAAAATATAAAAGCTAAAAATAATTAGCCATAAAAATTACCATCAAATTTATTATTATAAGGATTTATCAAATATAACATAGGATTGGTACACGATCAAAAAACCTGTAGGTAGTCCACATCAGGAACAGGCTTATACTCGGATACCAAAACAGCTCCAGACCCTTCAACAAGAGATTGGGCTTGGGTTGGGATCTGAGGTGATATTTCATCACTGAAACCACCCATCTGGATCTCACTCTTGCCATCTCTCAGATTACAAATTTGTTGTTGTGTTCCGCCATATCTGCAAAGCCACTATACTAGCACATAGAAAAAAGAGGCCCTGGCAGTAAATCATTAGCGAAAACCAACTGATACGTGGAAGCACACATGATTATTGGAAAAAACAGAGGCAGCATTAATAGCATCTTGGTTTAAATAGGTAAAAGAAGTTTGTTATCCAGTAGACTCCAGGGCTGGGTCAATCTACGTAAACCTCATTGGAAAATTTAAACACAAGCTCTGTTCACTCTAACTGTTTATTATCTCCATTTTTTTCTTTTACATGCAAAAGTTCGAAACAGAAATAGATCATGAGCACTTAATTAATAAATATTGTAAATCAGAATCTAATTCGTGTTCCATGGACATGCCACAAATATAATTATCAATACACGAGAATAATGAACGTCTAAACAAACGATCAGAACTCACCGCGGTACTAACTGCCAATGGACGAGACAAACCCGCAAATAATACACGGTCGGCGTGTTCTCCTATGAGTTTCTCACCCGTATCTCTTAGACTAGCTAAGCCACTATGGACAATGGCAAAAATGACAGTGCGAGCTAACATGCCAACCTGAGAAAAGAACAAAATGAAAAGCAGAACTAGTGTTATTCCATTTGCTGCGATTCTCGAAGGTCGACAAAAGCTTCCCAAGGACTACTATAAGGAGTTTCTACGGTTGCCATATCTTTCGATCACGGCTTTGACTTTGGGGGCATATTTTGCTCATCCACTGATGCAGTCTGCCAGTTTTCGACTTCACTGGTAACTTCGCCGTGCTTACATTTGTTTCGTTAAGTGTTTGTAATCGAGAATTTGTGGATATGTATATATCAATAAAGCAGCAACTGGTGGAAGATGGGTAGAGGAAAGCTTATATACTTTTGTCAAAGCTTGGAACTTTGTTATGTTTCATTCCAACACACTGGACAAGAGATATTAATATGATACTCAACATTATACTGTGTACGGACTGATTAAACGTGCTATCCGAGTTAAAAGTTTTCATTTGGGCAAGAACTAGAGCGGTGTCAGTCGACCTTGAGCACGGGGTTTTAGATTAAATTTAATTTAGTCGACTCAACAAACGAAATTCTAGTTGGTACCATTTTTTTAGTAAAAGTTAGGTTTAAATGACAAACCTCTGATAATGTAAAATTTTAACCAAAAAACACTAATGGCACTTTGGACATGAGACAAGATAAGAAAAATGAAAGGATGTGAAATTAGAATCCGACTGAAAGTAACTGTCCATATATATATGGGCAGATATTTATTAGGTTAAATAAGTAGATGTTGTGTTAGATATAGAATGAATCTGTTGATAAATATGCTGGACAGCCATTTGAAGAATGAAGAAATCCTTTTTTTATTATTGCTTAACAATAACAGAATACAACCTAAGCTATATATACAAGTCTAGTTACCAAAAATATATACAATCCTAACCATACTTAGTAGACCTATCTTATGGAGTAGAATCTAAATCAAATATCCTAATGATAACTGATATATTCTTTCATTTCTTACAAAATATGAATATATTCTTTCCTTTTCTAATGCTCCCCCTCAAGTTGTTGCAAATATATCAATCATGCCCAACTTGCTAATGAAATCTTCAAACTTGGGTCTGAAATGACTCTTTGTTAAGGCATCAGCAATTTGTTGTTCAGAAGTAACGAACGGCATACAAATTAGTCCTCCTTCAAGCTTTTCTTTGATCAAGTGCCTGTCAACTTCGATATGCTTGGTCCGATCATGTTGCACTGGATTGTTTACAATGCTAATTGCTGATTTGTTGTCGCAAAACAACATCATTGGCACTTCCCAACTTAACTTTAACTCTTCAAGTACAAGTTTCAGCCATAATAGTTCACATACTCCATTAGCCATTGCTCTGAGCTCGGATTCTGCACTACTACGGGCCACAACACTTTGTTTTTTACTTCTCCATGACACAAGGTTACCCCATGAAACGTAGAATAACATGTGGTAGATCTTCTGTCAGAAATGGAGCCAGCCCAATCTGCGTCTGTATATGCAACTATGTCTCTCTTGTTGTGCTTTTGAAACAATAACCCATTTCCTGGAGAGCTCTTTAAATACCTCAAAATCTTGTATCCATGTGTTCTTCGTGTGGTGAGTGCATAAATTGGCTAACCATACTAACCGCAAAGGTAATATCTGGTCTTGTATGCGACAAGTACATGAGTTTCCCTACAAGACGTTGATATCTTTCTTTCTCAACGGAAGCTCCCTTGGTTGCTGAATTTAACTTTTGATTTGGGTCCATGGGTATATCACTAGGTCTACATCCGCTCATTCCTGTCTCCTTGAGTAAGTCTAGAACATATTTTCTTTGGGACTCATAAATTCCTTTTCTTGATCTAGCCACTTCCATCCCCAAGAAGTATCTCAAGGATCCCAAATCTTTTATCTCAAATCCCAAAGCAAGACCGTCTTTCAATTGCGTTATTCAAGTTTCATCATTTCCTGTAATAATTATGTCATCAACATACACAATCAAGATTGCCATCTTACCTTCACTCGTGTGTTTCACAAACATGGTATGGTTTGATTTCCCTTGAATATACCCTTGCTTCTTTACTGATTTCAAGAATTTTTCAAACCAAGCACGTGGAGATTGTTTCAGGCCATATAAGGACTTCTTTAATCTGCAGATTTTTCCACCAAACTGTTTCTCAAAGCCAGGCGGTGGATCATGAATACTTCTTCCTGTAAGTCGCCATTCAGGAACGCATTCTTGACATCCATATGATATAAAGGCCAATCAAGATTTGCAGCCAAGGATAACAATATTTGCACAGTGTTCAGCTTTGCTACTGGAGCAAATGTTTCCTGGTAATCAATGCCGTATGTTTGTGTGAAACCCTTAGCAACAAGCATTGCTTTATAACGTTCCAGCGAGCCAACGTGATTAAGTTTCACAGTAAAGACCCATTTGCATCCTACTGTTCGCTTCCCCTCGGGTAAATGCACCATCTCCCATGTTCCACTTTTGGTTAGAGCATTCATTTCCTCAAGGACAGCTGACTTCCATTCTGGAACATCTAGAGCTTCCTGTATAGTCTTAGGAACATCCACACTTTGCAACTGAGAGATAAAACTTGAATAGGACGTAGATAAATCATTATACGAAAGGTGGTTCGATAGGGGGTGTTGAGTGCACGTCCTGACACCTTTCCTAAGTGCAATGGGAACTTCTAATGACATAGAAGAATTAGGAACAATACCTCGATTGGTTTCGGACAGATGCTGGACTTCAGGTTCAGACACTTGGTCGTGTGGAATTGCAGGGTCCTCCTTACTTTGGGTTTGTCTCCTCCTATAAACTTGCCCAAACAATTTATCATCCCACCTCGTGTTCGTGTATCAAGGTTTTGCTGTGGTGCTGCTTGGGTTGCATCATCCAAAGTGATGTGAAATTCAGAACTTGGATTGTCTTCTTCATTCTCTGAATGTTCATTCTGTGAATCTAAATAAACGAGTCTTCCCATGTATGTGCCCCCTGAAGAGGAGTGCTGAAAAACTGTTGTGATTCACAGAATGTGACATCCAAAGATACAAAGATGGTTCGTGAGTGGGGATCAAAGCATTTATAACCCCTTTGGGTAGGAGAATAGCCCAGGAAGACACATTTAACAACTCGAGGGTCTAGTTTGTCACGATTATGATGATGCACATGAACAAAAACTACACAACCAAACACTTTCAGAGGTAACTCAGAATATAAGTGAGATGTGGGAAAGGTTTGTTTGAAAACTGTTAAGGGAGATTCAAAATTTAACACCCGGGAGGGCATACGATTGATTAAATACGCAGCAGTAAGAATAGCCTCCCCCATAAGTATTTAGGGACATGAGTGGTAAACATGAGTGACCTAGCGACTTCTAGGAGGTGGCGATTCTTCCTCTCGGCAACCCCATTCTGTTGGGGAGTGTTGGTGCAAGAGCTGTGATGAACAATACCCTTTTCTTGGAAAAATTTACGAAGATTTGATTAAAAGACTCTTTCCCATTATCACTTCTCAAGACCTGAATTTTCTCATGGAATTGAGTCTCGACCATCGTATAAATATTTTTAAAAGTTCGCTCAGCTTCTGATTTATCACTGAGTAGGTAAACCCAACATAGACGAGTGTGGTCATCTATAAAGGTGATAAACCATCGCTTGTTTGACAGGGTCGCAGTTTAAAGGGTCCCCAAACATCACTATGAATAAGGGCAAATGGTTTTGAAGCATGATATGAATGAGCAGGAAAAGATGAACGATGATATTTAGCAAATTAGCAAATGTCACACTGAAACTCAGAAACATTTTGATTATTAAATAACTGTGGATACAAATGTTTCAAATACTGAAAATTTGGATGTCCCATCCTACGATGCAACAAAAATATCTCATTGGTACTAGAACTAGAGATAGGGGCAATACTATATTGTTGGGCTTGTCCACATGAGTGACTTTCATCCCCAAAGTAATACAGGCCACCAGCTTCCTTAGCACTGCCAATCGTCTTCCCCGAGTCCAGTTCCTGAAAAACACACAAGTTCGAGGAGAATTGAGTAGTACACTTTAAATCCCGAGTTAATTTTCTAATAGAAAGAAGATTGCATGAAAGCTTAGGGACATGTAAAACATTGTGGAGAGTGATGGTCTGAGAAATAACAATAGTCCCTTGTCCAGCAATAGCAGACAAAGTACCATCAGCTATTTTGATTTTCTGATTACCAGCACAAGGTATATAGGAATGAAACAGTTTGGACGATCCGGTCATGTGATCTGTAGCACCTGAATCGATGATCCATGGGCATATGGTTATAGTGGAAACATTGAAACCAACAGATTGTAAATATTTACCTTTCGTAGCTATGGAACAAGAACCTGGAATAGATGGAGAGAAAGATGTGGATTGAAAAAGCTTATACAGTTGGTCTATTTGTTCCTTACTAAAAGAGGCTGTCCCCGAGGATGTTTTAGTGTTGTTTTGTTCGACCAGAGGTTGACGGTTGGGTACTGTAGGAGTGAAGTGTTTGCTTATCATGGCTGAAGTTTCTGGTCTTGGCGAAAGTTTGGAGCTCAACATTATTTTCCTTCGGCCTTCTTCCCTCCTAACTTCAGCAAAGACTTCGACCAAAGATGGCAGTGGGTTTCTTCCCAGAATTCTTCCCCGAACCTCATCGAGGTCGCGGTTCAGACCTGCCAGGAACACATACACCCGATCACCTTCCATGCGCTTGTGATACTTCAAGCATTCATGCTTGCATTCCCACTTGTCATCGTAGCACAAGTCCAGCTCTTGCCAAAGTCCCTCATCTCATTGTAATATTCAATGACGGTATTTTCGCCTTGTCTGGACTGCCACAATCTTGTTTTCAAATCAAATATCTCGGAGGAATTCTCCAAATCAGAGTATGTTTCACGAACAGCGTCCCACACTTCTTGTGCTGTTGGAAAGGAATAAAAAAGTCCTTCCGATTGAAGGCTCCATTGAGTTGATAAGCCAAGCGGCCACCATGGAGTTTTCCGATTTCCACCCGCGCCACTTTTGGTCATCTTTGGGTGGCTCAGCGATCTCTCCCGTCAGGTACCCTAGGTGCCCCTTTCCATCGATTACAAGTTTGATTGACTGAGCCCACTCCAAGTAATTTTTTCCATTCAATTTGTGAACGGTTAGTTGTATTGGAGAGCCTTTATAACCATGGATACTTGCAGGGAATGCAAGTGGTGATATTTCACCTTTCACGCCATCAGTCTCAAACGAAGACATTGTACGTGGATCTTTGTTTGAGATTCTTGTATCTTCCTTTCGCTAATGCAGCGGGTATGCAGATTCTATGCTCTGATACCATGTTGATAAATATGTTGGACAACCATTTGAAGAATGAAGAAATCCTTTTTTTTATTATTGCTTAACAATAACAGAATACAACCTAAGCTATATATACAAGTCTAGTTACCAAAAATATTTACAATTCTAACCATACTTAGTAGACCTATCTTATGGAATAGAATCTAAATCAAATATCCTAATGATAACTGAATATATTCTTTCCTTTCTTACAAAATATGAATATATTCTTTCCTTTTCTTACAGAATCCATGTCCTGATAATTTGGGTTGATGATATCCCCTTGAGAAACTCATAGAATTGTCATGTTAAACCTGGCATGACAAAAAAGTTGAGTGATATTACTTGAGGATAAAATATGTTGATTAATTCAATTGTCAGTAAGTTAAATTAATCAATGGATATTCGATATCTTAAACATGGAGAAAAAAACGAGCACATAATTAAAGGCGCCTAATTAAAATTGGGATTAGGGTGATAGTTCAACATTAACTCTTCAGTGGAACGAGTTATTGCTGACGGGCTTCAAATTAGTGCTCTGGATGTGATTAGTGGTTTAAGTCCGTCAGGAGACCTAATCCTAATCTGCCTCTAGCTCCCTATTACAGCCTATAAATACCTACTCTCGTAGGCTGAATAACATACGAAATCGTACTCTAGAGAGAGGATGTGTTTAGACGAGAACGAGAAGAATTGGTAGTTCATTGCCCACACGATGTCCAGTTCAAGGTCGGAAATACAATAGAAGATCGTGTTGCTGGGATTCATGAGTCATCTTCATCAACGTCTTCTCTCCGATTCAAAGGTATGATGATCGTGAACCCTATTTCCATCGCCTGGGGTTAGATCACGTTATTTTTTTCATCTATTGATATGCATTTTCAACTAGATCACGTGCGCCTACAACTTCTTGGAATTGACGATCACTCCCCGACCTCTTTTGAGCCCCACATGTCATATCATGTTATTATTGCTACTTGGTAGTTTTCTAAAGCCCGCGATAGTTAGTTTTTGGTCCATAAAACTTTTCTTAGCCTATTTAAATATTGGTTGATGAATGAATTTTGATAAAGGTATTTGATACAGTTATTAATGAAATGTATTTTTCGTTCAATATGATATGATTTAAAGACAAAAAATAGTGTGATTTAGAACCAAAATTGACAAGAGCTCAAGACCTGTAAATAGAGCCTTATTTTTAAAAAATCTTGCCACTGAAAATTTGAAAATTTCAGCACATAAAAACCTTTTTCGAGCAATAACGTAGGCGAACCTCTGAAAAGTTCCATGAAGCGTACGGAATTATTTTCAAGAATTAATATTGTAAATGGGGTTATGTTCTCAAACTTATATACAATGTTATAAAATTCGCTGGTCGGGCGCTAGGCCGCCTAGACGGGGACTAGGCGCCGCTAGGCGGATTCTACGATATAAAGTAAATAAGACATATGTTACTCAAATCCAATAACATAAAATTTAAAATAAATTCAAATACACACAATTAATAGTTATAAATTTATTCTACTTATTCTTCTCCATAATTTTCAACAACTTGTTCTTCATCAGACACAAACTCAATGTTATCATTGTGTTCTTCATCGCCTTCTTCGGATTCAAAATCATCCTCGTGCAATTCTCTCACTCTAGAACTTCTTCGAGGTTGTAGGTTTTCATTTGCTCGACTTGCATCATCAATTATTTTCCAAGTAAGCCCTGAACCTGGTTCGACTTCATCTTCTTCCCCACCATCCACAATCCAACCTTGTGCATTTGAAGCATCTTTTGCAATAAGAACGTCAACATTCCTTTCTTTTTCTCGTTTTTTTTGTTCAATCTAGCATTAAATTGGACAAATACGAGATTGTTCAACCTGTTGACATCCAATCTGTTTCTTTTGTTTGTATGAATCTACAAAACAAAAAAGTAAATAATAAATATTGCAGTAAATAACATGAAGTCATGAACATAATTTGAAAATCAGTACTTGAACTACAAACTTTAAACTTACTCCTACAAATGCACTCCAATTTCTTTCACACCCAGATGCACTTGTAGTTAATGAAAGTATCCTCAATGCCACTCTTACCAATTTAGGTGTGTGTGCACCGTAGGTACTCCACCATGTACATGGATAAAATGTATCGTCATTGTTTTCACATGCTTTTGCTGCCATGTTGTTTGTAGCGTTGTCTGTTACAATCTGAACGACATTTTGAGCTCCTACATGTTCAACATACTTGTCAACATACTCAAAAATAAGTCTAGCTGTATGTGCCTCGTCTGAAGATTCCTTAGACTCCAAAAATGTAGTACCCTCCCTGCAATTAACACACATATTTAATATGCTTTTTCTTTTTCTATCGGTCCATGCATCTGTCATAATCGAACACCCATTCTTTGCCCATTCTTCTTCATGTTTCTTTCGTTCTTTCAACTTCAGCTTTCCAAAGCGGCTCCCGAAGTTGACATTGAGTTGGAGGCTTGAACCCTGGTCCAAATTGACCTACTGCCTCCATTAGTTGCTTGAAGCTATCATTATCAATAGCATTGAATGCGATTCCATTTTCATAAGCCCATCTCCCCACGTACTGTTGAACTTGTTAAGTTCTCTCTTTGAAAAGTGCCTTATTGATATTTTTTTGGCGAAGCACTTTACTCCCACTTGAACCTATATCTTCTGGAGAAATAGCAGATGCAAATCTATCCATGGGGCCAAGTGGACGAGGTTTCTTAATTCCATCAATCCCTTCAACTTCATGCTCTTCTCACCTACAGAAATATTCACCTCTGCTCTACAGTTTTCCTCCTCCATTCTTTTGTTCTTCTTTCTGTTCCTCCCTTCTAAAATAGCCTGCTTGCACTTATTACGATCTTCTTGAGATGCTTTTTGACAACCAGATACATTTCCAGGTATATTTCCTATATGCTCTTTGATCCTATACTCTCCTCCCGACATCACTTTCCCACACAATTTGCATTTAACTTTGTCGAGGTTTTTAGGATCAATAAACATTCCAAACTCCCATTCGATGTCATTGGAATTTCTCTTAAGAATCCCAGATTCTGGTTGAGTGACGGATGCTGCCGAAGATGGATTGCTTGCCATTGTTACCTGTTGCTGTTGGAAACTCACAAATTCAAAGTGGAAAGATATCACAACAAAAATATCATATTCATCAACAAAATTAAGTCACTGCCACTTACTTAGCCAAAAACCATTTAATTAATAATCTTTTTCTAACCTTTTTCTATAATTAATTTGATTTAAAAACAACTCTACCTTCTCTGTTTGGGACCAGCAATGCATTCAGTCTCTGAAATTTATTTAAAAGATGTCATTTCAACACAATTGTAGTTTGGAACATAAATTAGGTTGCCATGTGATTAAACCCGAGTCAAACACCATCACTAGTCAAGAATTATGAACCATAGTAATCAAGGTAAAGCTGGTTTCAAATGCCAATGAATAACTTTAAAGCCCCGGCAGTGCAATTCTATATCATTTACAGCAACTGAACAAATTCACCAAGGACCAACTAGCCCAGCTACTTCTTCGCATTGAAACGAAAAAAGGACACTTTTCCAGTTTTCCTTGATAAAAACGAAAAATAGGAAACAAACCTCTTAATTTAGCCTTCTGTCCAAAATCTGTTGCTGCCTTCTGTTCCTAATATGTTGGTGCCTTCAATTAAGGTTGTTTCTTCACCGTGACTGTAAGTTGGCGTGGCATTTGTCTCTGTCTGTGCATATAGATTAACGCTAGGGCCAACAATTATTTCTTAGGCTTTTTCTTTTTCGCCTAATAGGCTTTCATTCTGGGTAAATTTGTAAAAAAAAGGGCACAATAGCTTATGGGCCGATTAGCCCAATTTGGCGGGCGCCTGGGCTGATTAATCGTCCTTGCCGCCTAGGACAGCCGATTATGCCCTTTTCAGTGCGGTAGATCACCGCCTAGGGCGAGTTTTAGAACACTGCTTATATATGCATGAGTTCCTTTTATGTTTTTTCAAAAAATTAGATCAAGCTTGTTGCTCTTGCTCGGTTTTAGGCGTATTTTTAAATGCACTTTGATACCACAAATATTTTACACCTCGGAACCGAGGAAGGAGCTCCTCTTGGAAGCCACTAGCCTTCCGTCTTGGTACCATCAGGTCACCTCGGTCCTTGGGGTCATTTTATCACTGAGCATGACTAAAAGACTGAGCAGACGACCAGGCACTCCTTAATGTTTTCAGCCAATACGTCCCTAATAGCGCTCTATAGATATCCGCAATCCTCCGTGGGCTGAACTTTCAGGTCATCCGACCTCCGGGTGTAACGCATCTAGCATGTCGACCTCGAGGCAAGAGGTCTGCCATTGATAAAGACCCATCACAACCACTTGGCCAACTTGCCTAGCTCATGATTAGCCCTAACAAAACCTGCAAAACCCATACCTGCGTACGGTTATTCTTGTAGGGTGCACTCAACATCTGCAAAGCCCATCCGGGCTCATGATTTCCGAGGTAACATACATGCAACCGTCTAGCCCCTCCTAGAAATATCCGGGTATGTCTCAGTTTACATTCATTCAGCAGACTCATACATTTTCTGCACTATTCCTCTTACTTCATCTCGATCACTCGAGCTGACTTAAGCATCGAAGACCTTCGTCGGGATAACTCTCGACGCCTTCTGACCAGTGTCTGTGGTTGTAGGTCATTGACATAAACACATCAAGCTTATGCCCCGAGGACAGAGCTCCCGACCGGTCCTCCCATATTCGTCGAGCTATATTGTGCCGAGGCCTAGACCTGGTGATACCTCGCTGCAGTTGACTCGTCCAAACAGTTTCCTCCTAGTTTAGCTCTAACAGCTTTCACTCAACTCATTCCTCGAGACAGACCCCTGGTCTCCCGACCAGACGGTTTAACGTGGTAGCAGCTCATTGACTGGACAGAATTCGGTTACGTCACACTTATTACTCGAATTGATATAGATAGAAATTGGGATGATTCTACAAAATGTCATGACTTCTACATTATGGGTGTAAAAAAGTTTTAAGGATCTTCGACTAATATAAATTAGGAACTAATTAGTAGCCATGGAAATAAGAGGAATATCACTACATATACGAATTATGGTTTGAAGTGTGTTATTCCATGATTTGATATTTTTGAAAATTTAATGTTGTTATATATATTGTTCCAATTATCCCGTACTTTGCCGAGTGTTGCTTCAGACACATCATTTTACTTTCCTTACGTGGATAAGAACGAGAATAAAGTAGCTGATAATGAACAAGATATGTTTTGACATGATGATTTCTAAATGACTAGAAAATATTGGCATGATTTAAATCTATTCATATATATTATTTTGTAAGTTGTAAGATGCTTGCGCGGGTTTTTTGTCCATATTTAGAATTTAGCTTGTAAGAATACTATAATTTAGTTTATAAAAATGCTGATTTTTACACTGTACTACGACGCTTGTTATACTTTTGAATTTTTATTGTTATACTAACACCTATATCGACA
This sequence comes from Dorcoceras hygrometricum, assembly GCA_001598015.1. NCBI lineage: Eukaryota > Viridiplantae > Streptophyta > Magnoliopsida > Lamiales > Gesneriaceae > Dorcoceras > Dorcoceras hygrometricum. The sequence continues at coordinate 119,471 of KV002480.1, forward strand.
TTGGGTCTCAGGAGACACTATCACATTTTTATTTTGAGTAATGCTGCATATAACTAGTGTTACACATTGAGTTAAAAATACAAAACTATCCCAAATATAATTTAACTGAAAGAACTATTTTGTTTTAAATATTTGGAATAATTTTATATTTAAAAAGTCAAATCGTGAATTTTGGTTACAGAATGATATTTTAGGAACCAAAAATTCATCTCCAAACCTCTCATCATTTGCATTCCCGGCAGAGGCACTGGATATTTCATCTTATCATGCTTTTCTATCGTATGGTCTGAGAAGAGTAGCCACCAGTGAAAAACTTGAAGTCACATGTTTATTCACTGTTGTATGAATAAAAAGAATCATAAATATTCCAAGATTTCGACCCAAAACCAATCAAGAAATGCATCTGATAGCAGAAAAATAACTCGACCTTAAAAAAAGATAAATCCACCACACATTTGTTTGACGACCCTGAGTTATAAATCTGAATCATTTAGCTGCAATGAGAGATATTTTTTAAGTCCTCGAGACAAATATTAATTCCCCCAACATAAAATGATTTCTCCAAATCTATACTATCTGCACATATTAAGTCCTTGAGATAAGATCATTCTGACATAAAAGCTAAAACCATACTATCCTATGCAATTTCAGGAATAATTGTGGAAGACTTGAAAAATATATTCATGATCATTCCCCAAACCATTCTCCAAATCAAATCTCTCCTTTCCAATCAAATCCTTCCATCCTGAGTGTAACCTGAGATTATTTCAAACCATACCCACGTTTAATTTGTTAAGTTACATTCTATATTAGTTGTGTTGATGGTTCTAATTAGAAATCTACATGTTTTGTTTTCCGGTACAATGTTTAACCACCTTCTGGCCGAGTAAACATTTATCCAGTTGCCTGACTATGTAAATTTGGTCTCCAAATTTGTTGTACATGTCTTGATTCCGGTACCATGTCCACAGGGCATGAGTCTCATTCTTCACCTGCAATTGAAACATCTAAGAAATGCAGCTTTCCTTTTTCAAACTAAATCATACTAGAGTATATTCTTCATGTTGCTGGATTTTAACATATTACTAAGATTACGCAAATTGTGGTTGCCCGTTAAGGTTTATATCCAAGAGATATTGGAGTGAAACTTGATTTTCTCTTAATACAAAACATAACATCACCAAATATACAAGTTATCCGAAGGCATATATGGCAGTAAAAAAATATTGGACAAAGCCATTTTAAATTGAACTAAAGGATGCATAACTTGCCAATAAGTGAAGGTTTACTTGTGTGATTTTAGACATAGATGCTTTTACTTTAAGGAATCTATCTGCTGCATATATCACTAAATATGACATCCGTTCTTTCGTAGTTTTCAGTGATTCAAAACAACTAGATCTGAGTAGAGTATAACAATGAATCGATGGGGAAAGAACTGATACTTTGATCAACAAACCTCAAGAACTTTCAATGTTCAACATCCATGTAAGAAGGTTGGTAAAAACTAAAAAGTTACATTTTTAAACAAAATAGATACAAAAATTATTATTGCACTCGAGGTTAAGGCCTGTGCCAACGCCAGGGGTATTTTTTACACACTACTATACCACAAACACATTGCTGAACTTGAAACAAAAGATGTTAATCTATATCTCACCTGAAACATTTAATCAACAAAATTCATCTTTTTTTTTGAGTTTTTTTTGGCAGAAGCACATGAACATATGAAATCAGGCGAGGGAACAAATACCTCAAGAATGCCATGGCCAAAGCTAGTTTCCCTGTATGCACTGTATTCAGGTTGTCGATCCCAACAGAAGTTACCAGATGCTGGTCCTGATGTAAAATTGTACGCACAAAATCCACCCATAAATTGGTCAGGCGTAGTGGATGGTTCTGGACAGTTTCCTGGTTCATCCGCATGCTTGATTGCCATTTTCTCTCGATTTCCACCATCGCCAATTGTTATATAGATCGGACCACAAGGATCCAAGGTATAGTTATACACTCTATTTGACCTCTCATATGCATGAACCTGAATATTTTCGGCATATTTATAATGAAAAGAGAGGGAGAAAATATGGCAATTTGGCAATAGATACCGACACTAGCATGTGCCAAAGTCTTGGCAATGGTAATAACAAGGTCCTCGAAGGAACTGGATTTAGTTTTTTGTGGAGTAGTATCCCGCCCATGTTCATGAATTTAATGAAATGATAAAGAAGATCATGGAAAAGTCCACAGTTTTTCATGAGACATTAACAGGTCATAAAATCTACATACCGATTTACCATATCCAAGAGAGACTTATATTGCTACCTTCAGACATAAACACTTAGAAGTCCACTAAGACCTTGTCCACATAGAGTTCATATAAACACTTACGTGTCCATTAAAGACTATGTCGACACCATACTCGTACAACAAATCTTCCATTGCTACCTTCATACATTCAGCTTCACGGTAGTGAGCAGTGTATGTGGTATACCAGGGTGGATGCCAAGTAGCTATCAACCATGGAGTAACATCTCGATTAACACTCTCTAAATCTTTATGCAGCCATTTGTATTGATCATCTGCATTCAAGATGTTACGAAAAGGTCCAGCCAGGTTCATTGACCAAACTTGAACAAATGTTTCGCTTTGTAGGTTACAATGTGTATATACCTGATTTATTATAAGCAACATATGCCCCGAGAACTATAAAATGTATGCCCCCTGCTTCAAACGAATAGTAGAATGGGGAAGAAGACCTGCTTTCTTTCGATGGGAATGCAAATCTAGATATATAGGATGCAAAAGTCTGATTTTTCGCTTGTTCTTCAATTTCATGGTTCCCTTGTACCATCATAATTGGAACTTTAGACACAAAAGAGTTCATAAATCTGAAACAGTCATGTAGCCATAAACTCATTGATTACTTCCATAATCATGGACATGTTCAAAGGAGGACAGATTCCACAAATATGGTAGAGTGCCACAAATAATAGAGATTTTGGGGAAGAAAAGCTAGAGGAATCTCATGAATACGAGAAAATCTATCATTTACAAATTCAAGTTACAATCATCAGATGGAGATAAAGAACAATAAAAAGCTGCAATTTTAGACAAACTTCAATAAACTCACACAATAGTGACAGACCAAGCTACAAGATTAGGGCCTTGCATAAAAGAAAATGAAAAAACGAATGTCATCTCTAGAGTTACATTTTACTTGAAGCAAGTGAAGACTCTAATCGTACTCAAATGTCAGCCAAAGTATGTTTTTGAATCCAAGTGGGCCATCACTAGTTGCTTCCTATTAACAATTCATAACTAATAAAGATTAACTTTGAGAGACATGCAGTATTCGAGTCATCACCTTCCCCAATAATCCCACCGAGGTTGATAAGTCTCGTGTATTGGAGTATCAGAAAAAGAACAAGAATAACAATCAGAACCAGTCCCATTGGTAAGATACAAATTAGCATAACATACATCTCCAACTAACAGAATAAGATCAGGATTATTGCTCATCAAATGGTCGAGAGTTGAAGTGGTGTTGTATGTGAGACCTAAGTCTCCAACAAAAGCTATCCTGCCTGGATAACTCCTGGGACCAGAAACCGGCATTGTCTTAAAAGAGTGTATGCCACTCATTGGCAGTTTTGAAGGATCTCCACACCGATAGTAATACAGAGTGTTTGGTTCCAAACCTGCGAAGATGTTACGTACACCATCTTTTGAGTTGAACCACATAGCTTCTATCCATAAGGGATTTTCCTAAGCAAAATGAACTAGGAGTTGCAAAAATCTCTTCGAATACCTGTAAGACGTACATGATGAATAATTCCTGAAGTGTAATTTTCGAGGCCTTCGAAAGGATAGAGCTGATTGTAAACAAGAGACTCTCCAGTAGCTTTATGAATCAAAGGAAATCTCAACTTTCCATAATGAACAACACTTGCAATGGTTTTCGGATCCAGTGGTTTTATATTTCTACCAATTTGGAATTCCCCTACACCAAGAAATCTCCTTCTAGATCACCAAACTATATTATGAACATAACACGTAGTCTCATCACAAATTAGAGGGCATAAACTTTTTTCGCTCTGGCCATGATTAACCGAAGCAAATCCCAATAGATTATTAATGTTCATTCACAAATAAAATTGGTACTCGAACTTAGATTTTGGGGAAAGTATTAAAAAGTCCAAAAAAATAATAAACCTGTAATCCATGAAATCCAGATAGAATCATGACTGGAAGAAAGGGAAACTGAAATTTGCTCAGGCTCAAACCCTGTGACTTTCCTCTGCACTCTGGGATCTGTGTCAGGTAAATCAGTTGCATATCCCCTAAAACTCTCATCCAATGGAACAGTAACGGGCTTAAAGGGTCCATCTACAGTTGTCGGAATTTCACCAAATACCCGGAATAAATTTAGTAGAAGGAAACTGAATACTGCTGCCACTTGGCCCAACTGTTGAACCATAATTTCAAGAAACCCAAGAAAAAGGTGGAAGTAACTAGATGTGCATTTTCAAGAAATCCTTCATTACATCAAATTACAAAAGCACACAAAAGACCACGTAACCGAGAGAACAGTAACGGAAGATAAGAATTTTTGTAGTGGCGGGTCCGATTCCAAGCGAACGAGCTAGAAACAGGAGAAAGCTAAGCCCAATTATGTCTGCTTTACAATATGACGTGTAGGATACTTGAGAATATACTTCGCTGATTCCCATCGGATCCATTCGTCGATCAAAACTGAAAGCATATCTGACTTTTGTTAGCTTTTAAAAGAGGAACCAAATGTTTTCTTAGATACATACAAGTATTGAGACATGTTTGGTTCCATTCTTGTAAATTTTTTGTTATATATATTCGTTATATATATTCGTTTACCAACAAGCTTTAGATTCTCAATATTAACAATTGGGCTTAGGTCTTTTGATCAACAAAAGGTTGATTTGTACAAATGGCAAAAGTGTGATTCGTTCTTGGCTGTGATGATTTGTGATTTGAGCAAAGGAAATGAAAGTATTCCTATTTTTTTTTTTCTTTTTTCGAAAATGTCAGTCTATTAATGGGCTAACCCCTGTATAAGTTTGAGACTTCTTGATCCATACATATTTTAAATCGACGGAAATGCACGAGTAGGCAGGGGTCCGGGGAAGATGACTTATATAACGGACTAATTCTCAGAGCATACCTCCATAATATTTCAATGGGTAATATGCTCCACATGAGAATCAAACCTGTGAAATCGGAGAAGTTATTCCCATATCACCCAAAGTCTTATCAACTCCCATGTGCCCCTGGGGACAAATGAAAGTATTTCGAAAGTGTATATATATGGATATATATACGTGCATATATATTTTAATTTTACCAAATTTTTTTGTTTAAGTAATAAAATAAATATTTGCAATATGGCATAATACGATTGTTAACTAATGGAATAAGCTTGGTTTGTAACATCATTAATCGATCCTCCACTCTATATTTTACTAGAAGGTTGAGACTAAGGAAACAAATTAGAATTTAAATAGATTCGAACCGGAATTAACATCAGCAGAAATTGAAATCTGAAGAATGTTTAAGTAATTGATTTCTATTCCATATTCTATAATTAGGATTAAAGCATCACCTCTGAAACTGTGGTGAGGATACTAAGATGTGAGGACTTGTTTTTTTAATTACGTATTTATTAGTCTGCAATCATGATTGATACAATATCGCGGAAAATTGACTTATAGTACATTTTGTGATCTAACATAGTTCGTTATAATCTCCATAGATAGGACAAACGGGAAAGCAACCATACAACATTTTGAAAAGGATGTACACACAAATAACGCAAAATCCCACTGTCACGTCCCGATACTGAGTTTGGGTGTGAACAACGATGATATTTAACAATTATTCATTGTAAAAACACCAAGCCTAGTAATAAGATAAAAATCAGTGTTGCATAATCAACATAATTGTTCTTATATTTGATATCAGAGAAATGCGGAAACTGAAATAAATTTCAAGTAGGATATTCTTTAACTTGATTTCACCTATTTCAAAAAATGTCTTATTCTTATTTTTTCATATGTTCTTCATTTTTTCACATGTCCTTCATCCTTATCTGGGTGGAGAAAATAAGGGTGAATGTTTGGGGAAACATTCAACAAGTTTTTGAGCATAACAAGAACATATACATATACATATAGACTGAACTTGGAAACATTTCAAAAACGCTTAACAGAGCAGTAGCACTGATATTCCTCTCTTTTAATGGTTTACTGACAAGTCCCTAATTTTAACTCCTCTAAGGGGTGACGCCTTAATCATATGATTCAATGTGTAAAATTATGTATTCTCATATCAAGTCGATTTATATCAGTGTTAAGAAAGAACAAAGATTATAGGTATGCATAGCATGGAGCAAAACATGAATTTGACAAGAAACAAATGTTCGAATGGTAATTCCAAACAGAACGTACCATCAACAGTCATAGAGTTTAGAATGAATATATAAAAAAAAACAATTGAAAATATGAAATTATTGTTGCAATGCTTGAATAAGTATCTAGTTGCTACTCAAAATGGATCACGAATATGGAGACTTTCCTATTCGCACAAGTCTGAAAATCAACGATATTTCAGAGTCTGCAGCTTATGGAACCTTGGGTAAGTCAAAATTGATTGGCATGTTCACAAAAGGGTGAAATAAATTGTGAACGGAAAATATCGGATGTAAACCTATTTGAATCCATTTCTGAACAGTGATTGAAGCTATAGTTTTGTCGTATATAGTCGGTACAATATTATATATATATATATACATTATATACAACAAAATAATGTGAACTGAAACAACACAAAAACGAATGTCCACGATAAATACCTCCGATATGATCCAGCCCGTGCCAACCAACTTTGACTAAACCTCATCACCCGCACTTAAGAAAACCAACAAGTAAAATCTGGAAATAACGAGCACATGCACTACAGGTGTAAACTGAACATAATTTAACATACTAAAAACAATTTAAAGGAAGTAAGCTTTAACATAAACTTTTCTCAAATACCGCGATTGTAAACAACTCTGTTTTCAGTTCTTATTTTTTGTATGAGTTATGGCGTAGAAGCTCTCCTTGGGTCATAGTAGTTTGATCAAGCTATCATCTGAAAATCAATAATTGGGGTATAAATCCCAACTGTACTGTTCACCCTTCCTATGTGAAGGGACACACTGGTTCGTCAGCCAGCGTCTTTACCCTTCCTGGACCGATCGTCCGTTATCTTTGCCATAAATTATAAAAACTTCATTTAAAAATTTATGATATATGACAGAGAAACTTCCGTCATTCCTCCTTCGTCGCCTTGCCATAAATCATTAAAGTTGTTTTCCCTGCTGAAACTTGGCTCTGATGTGAATAGATCACTTTACATATAAGATTCGCTTCTATAAAACTCTTTAATGTTCGAAAGCTACTCGGAGTACATATGAATTAAATCAGAGAAGAAACTCGAATCAGCTCAGGCTATAGATACGAATAACAAATAGCAGAGCTCTAAGCTGATGAAATATTTCTTACGATTTGGGTATAACTTAGAACAGATTAGAGTTATACGTTTGAATCAAAGCTATTAGAATGAAGCATTAAACTTGAGTTTATAGTAATAGTCCAGAGTGGACCTAAGCTGAATCTGCTTAGCTCAGAGTATCAAACAGATCGCGAGCATAAACCAGCTCAGAATAGAAAATCAGATCTGGACTATTTGGTCAACTCAGATTAGGAAAATTCAACACAACTCAAACGAGCAGGCTAACTTACGACCGTCAAATAAAGTCAACTCAGCTTGGACAATGAAATCAGATCACGGGTTCAAAACAGCTCAGGGAAACAAATTAGATCACGAACTTAAGATCAACTCGGAAAATAAACAGATCATGAAATTAACTCAATACGACTGACGGCTTAGAGGATTTCCATAGTCCAAAGCAAAACAAAATATCTAAGGAAACTTCCAGAAACATAAACTCGTAAGATACCTATAGTACCTCCCAGTACTTTGAAAGAAACCGACTCAACTTCTGGTAAAAAGGTAAACATGAATTTTCACCTTTGCGAACCATATCTAAACATCAACAAGATCATTTTCATACTGGAATTCACATTCTTACATAAAACATGAAAAACTAATAAGAACATGCAATAAACTTAATATGCTTTCAAAAGTGCAGCAAGAAACATAGATTACTTGCCTCAAAAGCTAAACACAGCTAATAGAAATCCTTTCGGTGTTGAATAATTTTACAAGCACGATCAAGAAATCACTTTGAAAGAGTTTTGAAGCTTCGGTCGATTGAGAGATTTTCAACAATACTCATTGCTTAAGAAAAATGGAAACCTTTTGAAGAAGTTTTGAGTATGAGGGTGAAGAGTACTGATACATGTATTTATATGAAAAGAAAAGTACGAGCTCATAATTTTCGTAATATCTTTGAAAGTACACAGTTTTAAACATCACATAGACTGAACCTTTTTTAAACAACCTGAATCGTGCTTGATAGTATTTAACCGGCCAATTCCTGTGAACCGTGCTCCTGAGATAAATTGGAATTCAGCTCAGACGAAAGCTGAATCGCATTAAATAACGAAAAAAAGAAGGGTATAGAAATGGCAATTAAATCCCTTCTCGGTTTTAAATTTCTCATTGTGGATTTATGGATTTCTGGGTGTTACATAACTGAGTAACATTTTAATGGTGGAAATTGGATTTAAGGTCATTTGTAACCGTTTCAGGATGATGAGTAGAACTGCAAGTTCCTCGCATGTAATCTGTAAAGCATTCTTCTTGCGAAGGTGTTCTACAAAATCTAACCATTATTTAAAACATACACATTCTGGACGAAGGAGATCGGATTGTTAAACACTGTAGCAGTGAAAATAGGTTCAGCATAGTAGACCTTCAAATTGTTGTTGGAATGCTCGAAATTTTGACCTCTTGATTTTTTGAAACGGGGCAGCCTCTTGCACGATGTTGATAGAATATAATCCATGAAATACGGAGTGTCTGTGCTTGTTTGGTGTTTCTTTTTTCCTATGGTGTGATGGCTGTTTATTGCGAAAGAAATAGAAGCTCAAAGGACTCTCATTTATGGTCATAATATCCCCTTTTATGGTCATTTACTAGCTAACATGGAGGTTACAAAATTTGTGCACTATGGTTCAATATATCTATTTAAAATATTGTTAAATAAGTGAATAATGGTTGTTATATTTAAGCTAGCAATTGCAAAGAAAAGAATTGGCAGTGTATTAGGTGAAATTTGAACAAAGAAAAGAATTGGCAGTGTATTCGGTGAAATTTGAACAAGAAGCTTTCACCATTTCAAAAATGCCAACAGACTAGCTTTAAAAACCAAAGCTTACAAAATAAAAATGGATTTTTATGGTTGAAAAGATTTTACAAATAAAATATGTAGTCCGGAATTAATGTATTGTTAATAAAAAATCTTGTCGCATAAAAGATCTTCCGGAATAGAGGTTATAATATTGGCTTGCTGGATGAAAATATTCTTCCGAATGTAATGAGTCGTCCATACAATTAAGTATTCCGAATAAAATTTGTTTTTCAGATAATATAAAAAAAATGTTCTGGAGAATGTAAAGAAGACCGTATGGATAATCTATATATGATCTTCCGACAAAAAAAAAATCAGATTATCTTGGATAAAGTTATTCTGGATAAAAGATTTTTTAAAATAAGAAAAACAATATCCGGGGCAAAAGAATAATTTAATCGGATAACACACACGAAAATTTTTGGACTCTCGCATTTCTCCCCACTTTAAGAGAAGTTTCGTTCTCAAAACTTGGGTTCTCACACTAACTCCCGATTGATGTGGTTGACTCTGTTCTTCCACTCCTCCTTGATTGTTAAATGTTATCTGTTTGATATGAATGGTGGCTGCAACATGGTATGGGAACTAGATAGAATAATTTCATTAAATAAGTGAATGGAAAGGCATAGACACTGAATTATCAGGTAATCACGAAATATTTCCAAAACATGAAGAAATGACAATGCGGATTTCTAAATTATTACATGGAGATAATTTGTAAGGATTTGTTGGCAATAAGAATAAGATCATAGTTTATCAAATGTATGAAAAATCAACTCAACCGAATAAATAAATTCTTATGGAGAAAGTAACTCAAACAAATCAAAGTGTTAGAATCAACCGTTTACCATTAAGCCAAAAGCTATAGCTGTTAGCCAATATGCAACTTTATTTCCTTGCAATGTGGCAGCGCAAAGTGCACCTATTGTGTGTGTAATGGTTGGGCTATTCGGTCCACGAGTTTGGGGAGGTACGTGTCTAACTGCTGATGTTGTCTCATTTTCCTTAGAGATCAGTCATACCCTTTTCCTATCGTCGATGTTATCCCCAGCAGAGATAGTATTACTCGTTAAGATCTGGTATCATATTTTTAGAGCCCACCTGGCCAACTAGATCAAACGGCGTAACTTCAGCAGCTTGACGTGCAAGAGCTTCACAAGATGTCACCCATCCCATTATTTTTCTCAACCATGCACGCTTAACTCAACAATCCACATGAGAAATTCGGGGTGGTTATGGGGACACTATCCCTATACCCGAACCCACCCCGACACATTTTCTTAGGGATAGCAATTTCCCCCATGGGGAAAAATCGAAACGGGGCTGTTTTAGGAGCGACTTTTCAGTTTATGTTTCGGTTCTGGGGATTTTGAAAATCTCCATGGGGAATTCGGGGCGGTTATAGGGACAGTATCCCCATCCCCGAACCTGCCCCGATGATGATGATGACAAAAAAATAAAAAAAATAATAATACTAATTATTATTATTATTATCATTATTATTATTATTATTATTATTATTATTATTATTATTATAAGATAATAAGAAAAAAACATCGGCAGTTTAACTTGGCCAATGCTTCCAATCCAAATCGAAGCAAATAAAATCACTGAGCATCAATTAGTTAGAGTAGATGTCCTGCTAGTCAATTCCTGGCTAGGAGTTTTATTGACTTATATGTAATAAACGATCTTTATTTTAATATAATTTTCATTTTGTTAAACTTTGACAAATATTTTATCTGTTTACTCATGCAAGCCGCAAAAAAAAATTCTTGAATATACGAATCATTGATTATTATATGTTCTAAATTATGTTCAAAGTCGATTGGATCACCCAAAAGAAGGATAAGGGCCACTCGAGTTTGAGACTAATATATGTGATGTTGTGTAGCATACACGATGTAATGAGATAGAGATGTTAAAACATACAGACGGATGATCCTGCGATGAGATCATTGAGCAATCCTCCCCTGAACTTTCCAAGAGGTTATCTTTCTTCGAGTAAATTAAGTATGTGGTTATGGTTGTAATAATTAGTTCCTAGGACATGACACACATTAGTATATCACTTTGGTTCATTTACCATTCCACGAGGATCATCATGTGGTGATATTGGATTTAATGACAAAATGTGTAAAAGACAGTGCATTGTGGTCAGGGATTCACCACTTGTACACGTGCGTGTATATTCTATGTAATCTGAAGCGATAATAGTGCGCTTAGACGCTGGCCAGAACAGATATGTGTATTTGTGAAAAGAGTTTCACTACTTACACATCTGATGCTGCTATTTGATCTGTAAGATGTTTCACATAATTATCGAATTATGAGCAACCTTCGATGTACCAATGATTGTTGATTCGATCAGGTTTTTTGAGATGAAGGAATCTTACTGTACGCTAACCATAATCTATTAGTTCTTGTAGGTACTATCTGTGAGGACTGTGATTACTCAAGATAATTAATAGCTTAATCATGTTTAGGTTAAGGGTTTAATCATCCGAGATTATCCAGCTTAGAGAACTATCATGTTTCATGCTAAGCTGACGATGTAAGCTGTTCGGGGTTCAGCTTGGAGTTAGCACTGGCACGAGCTGTTGAGTGGCCTGTGCTGATTTTAGGCGTTCTAGCAGATTTGGGGTCCAATTTAAAGGTAAGCTGGTATGGTTCAGCTTAGTGGTAAGCTGGTATGTTACGCAAGCTGTTTTGACGCGTGGTATCTTAAGCTGTTATTGTGGACCAGATTAGGCGCAAGCTGGTATGTAAGGACTGTGCTGAGTCCGTGAGCCGTTAGAAGCTCAGGAGTATCGTATAGCAGGGACAACAGGCATGATCTGTTCTGGGATCGTGAGCTGTTTCAGGTTTATGCGATGTGATATGTGAGCTTAACGAACAGCTTTGGGCGTTTTAAGCTGTTTAGAGCATCCTAAGCTGATAGATAGGATGCGTGTTGTTATGAGTTCCTCCAAGCTGAGTTGTGTAAACTGTTAGACAGTGATGCTAGTGCGATCTTATCTATCTTGGTGCAAGCTGGTGGTGTAGCAGCTCTGAGCTGTTATCGGTTGAGTAGCAAATCGTAAGTTGTTGTTCTGTGTGAGCTGACTGGTGCGTGAACTGTTCCGCTGCTGTGAGCTGTTGCTGCCGTATTTTTTGTGAGATATTTTGTTAGTCAGATCAGGTAGGAGTTGTCCTAGCTCTTCTGAGCTGTTGGGGCTAAACCTACATATATGTAAGCTGAGCTGTGCGTGAGAGCTGTTGAGTGCACAAGCTGAGCTGTGAGCTATGAGCTTTCGTGGGTGTGATCTGTTGGTGTGCGGAAGCTGTTAGTGGAAGTGTCCCATGCTATTTGAGGTCTGAGCTGAGCTGTTGAAGGCGTACTATTCTGGATGCCCTGAGCTGGTCAGAGTGCGTAATCTAGCCTGAGCTGCGAGAGCGTGATCTGCTGTGGCAGTGTAATCTATTCTGGAATTGCAAGCTGGATGAGCCTGTACCAGCTGGGAGAGAAGGCATCGTGCTGGTTTATGCCTGGGCTGGCACTAGCTTGGGCCCTGAGCTGGTCGGTGGCACTGTAGATGTAATCTGCTCGGAGCATGGTCTGTAGAGCGTAAGCTGTTGGATACGAGAGTTCGATCGTATGTGCATGCTGAGCTGTACGCTGGTCTAGGTACAGTGTTGAGGGCCGCCGTGATCTGTTGTCACTGTAGCCGTGATCTATTGAGCAGTGAGTATAAATACCCTCTCATTGACCAACACTTAGTTATTTAGACCACCCGTTCCTTAATATTCTCTGGAAGCTCCCGATAGATATTTTCCTCAAACCATAGCTAATGTTCACCCATCTAGTATTTTGCAGATCACCAGAGATTGGCCGGTCAGCTTTGAGCAGGGGTACACCGGTTGGAAACCCCTCTTCAAGGCCAACGTTTCTATACCAGTTTGGAACCGGGAGGAGGCCGAGCGGGGGAGATCGCAGATAAGTGTTGTGAGCTATGTGTCATGATTTCCGGATGTGTTGAGCTCTATTCAGGTAGCCGTGCTTCTCCTAGCGTTAGTTTCTGCTCTTAGCACTTGCCTTTGGGCTGGGTAGTGCTCTATTTGTTAACGGTAGTTGTTCTAGGTTTTGAGGCCTTCGGCCGTGAGCTGTGTAAGCTTAGACAGTGCTGATTCCTTAGATATCTTGGCAGATTAGAGCTTCCCTCATGGGTTTCCATGAGATGCTGGCCGTGCAGAGCAATGAGTGCTTTCTGCTGTCAGCCGTAAGCCTTGAGTTGAAGATTTGGTAAGATCTGCATAAGGTACGAATTTGGAGCTTGTAGTTACAGCTATAAGTTAAGCATGTGGGCATAAGGGTTGTAGGACGAGTTGCCTTAACCTCATTCTATGTTTGTTGTGATCTGTTACGCTTGTGTTGTGTATGCTGCTCGAGCTGTTTAGCTAGTTTCGTGTGTGCTGCATTGGCTGTAGCTCTTATACATGTGCTGGGTAGCTGTGCTGTTGATTTGAGCTCTGTTGTGTCAGAGGCTATGGGTTGTGTAGCCAAGCCGTGAGCTGCAGGCAAAGGCCTGAGCTGTGTTGTGCTTCCGCATGTTGCTTCTTCGTGTAAGCTGTCGTGTTTATGGCTGCGGGCTGTGTGCTAAGCCTTGTATTGCATGATAGGGTCTAGGCTGTGCTATTCTCATACATGCGTGAGTTTAGAGCCGCTGGTTCATGCAATATTGTTTACTTATGTTGTTCAGTAGTATGCTACATGTTGTTCTCGTTTTTGTTAGCATTGCATACACGCATGGCATGTCGAGCTCCTCCTTTGTTATCTGCTGCTAGTAGCCCCTGTTGTTGAGCTGATATTCATTGCTAGCCGATTTCTACTGTGAGTCTTTTCTTCGTTGTTCTATGCTGGCCGTGTGGTGTTAATCTGTAAGTACCAGGAAGCTTGTTTTTGGGTTTATTGAGGCCGATCGGCTAGCTACCGTGCCCTCATCTCCCTGCTGTTCTTGTTGTTTTTCCGCTATGGGCCGAATGGGTAGCTACCATGCCCCCATGAAGCTTTGGCACCAGTAGGTTGAGTAATCTGGTTTCTGCTTCTGGTACAGTGTGTTGAGCCGAGTGGATAGCTACCACGCCCTCACATACTCCGTGGCCATTACAGCGTTGATTTCCAGCAGAGTTGTTGTTCTTTGGGCTCAGTCGCTTATTTTTGTTTTGTTCCCAGCTGTTGAATGTTTCGGTGGGAGGTGTATTCCCAGCTGTTGAGCTGCTCTTTGAACCCCGATGTCCTCTGGCGTCCTTCCATGCATTGCACGCTTTATGTTCATGCTTTATTTGTTAGTTGTTGTTGATTTGCTCTTCATACTGAGGTTTGACCTTGTTTGTTTTTCCTTGGGGCCGCTTTGGCTGTATGCTGGCCATTGCAGGTCTTTTTCAGGTAGTTAGCTGGTCCGTGAGGTGTGACAGCTGGTGTAGTCCCAGGCGTGAGTTCCCAGTTACGTATACTATATATATATATATATATATATATATATATATATATATTATATGCTATATCGAGTCATTGTCAGGGGATGCCCTGTGTAGTTGTTGATGAATTGACTTGATTGTTTGGGATGCATGTATATATTTGTTGATGCTCGCGTTTTATGCTATGGCTTTTGATTCTAAATCATATTTTGAGTATACGCCTACGTTGAATGACACATTTTAAAGTGAGGCCAAAAGAAAAAATTTTAGCCACTTTTTAAGATTCCGTGTTTTGCGTGTTGCTTCTGTGTTTATAAGCACCGGACCAAACACTATCAGTTATATACCTAGGCAATTATGAGACGATGCAACTAGATGCTCTTACTATGATTCGAAGGGTTTGATCATAAATAAGTTCTGACATTCTTATGGTCAAAGATTTGATTTATAGAATGGGGATAATGGGGTAAGCCCCAATATGGGACACCGGTTTTTCTGGATCACACAGAGTTGTGAGTCCAAGGCTAACTGTATCTCTGAACCATTATGGATCACACAAGTACTGTGTATCTTGTTCCCATTGAGATAATAAATTCAATGAGTTGAATTTCGAGAAAGAAAGTTTGATATGATAAAAAAGATAATACTTGTAAATGAGTTTACAAATATTTGAGGATTTAGATAGTGCAACTGCTAAAATCAGCGTGGAGTACAACTGCTAAAATCAGTGTGGAGTACAACTGCCAAAAATGGAAGTGTTCTAGAAATGGCAGCTGCTAAACTGGAATAGTTAGGCCGAGGCGAAAGTGCCAAAAGGTAAATCTATCTTTGAACACCTATGAATGAGATTTATCTATATAATACAGAGTGCCCAAGTTTTGAATGTCAAATAATATTTTAAAATTTCGCTGCATTTGGGCATCAGAGAACCACGATCCGACATTGTTAGCAGAGTCAGGTTCTGTATATCGTATGGTTTTGTTTATCGATTCAATCATGTATAAATTTTGTTTCTAACTGCCTAGAAAATATTTTCTAACATTGCCGGCTAACAATGAAACATATATGTTTAAAAAGCCCCTAGGGGCACAGGCGAGTTGGTAAGACCTGAGGTGATGTGGGAGTAACTTCCCCGGTTTCACGGGTTCGATTCTCGTGTGGAGCATATTCCCCACTGAAATATTGTGGGGGTATTCTCTGGGAGTTAGTCCGTTATATGGGCTCTCTCCCCCGGGCCCCTGCCTACTCGTGCATATCCCTCGATTTACCAATCTGTATGGGCCAAGAGGCCTCTGACCTATACAGGGGGTTAGCCCATTAATGGGTTACTTTTTTTAAAATATATATATATGTTTAAAAAACATTACAGTTCACGCGGTACTGTTTGGGCAAGTTACATTTCATAATATTTTTCTGTTTGGTGCAGCGTTGCTCAAATTTGGAAAATTTTGATTTTTCTGAAAAATTAAAATTTTCGAAGTTTGAAATATTTTATTTCCTTCTGTGACAGGAACTCGGGAAGAGGTGGCTAGAATTTAGGGTTTGAAAACGCTATCTCTTTTTGGTTAAATTTAATTTGCTCATATAATTTAATTATTGGGGTTTCATTGAATTCTGTTGAAAATTTATATTAATAGGCCCTTGAAATTAAATTTTGAAAATAAAATTATTTTATTATAATATAAATAATTAAAATATGATTTTATTATATTTAGAGTAAGATTTGGTTTTATGGGTAATTTAGAAACTAAAAAATTTATTTAATTTCTTAATTATTAGTAATTGGGGCGGACTACCTAAAACTAGAGACAAACTCGGTCCTTTTCATGTTGTTCCACCAAAAACCTTCTTTCAGGTCTATGTACATTTTCATGCTTCCAGTATGGACTGGAAATCTTGATTTATGGACATCATTTCGTGTCGAAGGTTATCGATGTCGGGTATACACGATATCCTTTCATCCAAAGGACACCACCGCGATATACCCTAAAATTGGGTGCCTTTTCTTTCTTCATTTGTTCTTTGAGTTATTTAGAAAAGGGTCTCGTTCTTTGATTAAGCTCGATCAATTTCCTGAGGCACGGTAGAGCTGAGAAGGACGATAGAGTCACCTTATGCATGTTCCTCTGACTTAACACATTGGCTACCTTATTTGCTTTCCTGGATGGTAGATTATTATCAAGTCGTAATTTTTAAAAGCTCTATATATCGTCTCTGTCTCATGTACAATTTCTTCTTGGTGAACAAGTACTTGAGACTTTGCTAGTCGATGAAAATTTCATATTTCGAGATAGTGTCTCCAGATCTTGAGGTCGAAAACGACTGCGTCTAGCTCCATGTTGGGTAGTTTTGCCCGTACGGTTTCAATCATCTTCAAGTGTAAGCAATTATCCTATCATTTGGCATGAACACACATCCTAGATCTTCTTTGGAAGTAGCACTATAGATAACAAAATCTCTACCCTAGGCTGGTAATACGAGGAATGGGGTAGTTGCAAGCTTTCTCTTCAAGGTTTTGAAACTTTTCTCAAAACCCTTATTCAAGCTAAACTTGGAATTCTTATGTGCGATTTTTGTGAGTGGTACGACCATCGATGAAAAACCTTCCATGAGTTTCCTATAGTAACCCCAGTCCCAAAGGTTTCGAACTTTCGTTATGGTTTTCGGTATGGGCCAATCGTGATAGCTTCGACTTTCTTTAGATCGAATGATACTCCTGCCTCTAAGATATATGACCCAAAAATGAGACACTACCATATTACATTTCTTGAATTTGGCGTACAACAGTTTTTCCTTTGCATCTAAAGAGTGATTCGAAGGTGTTCCTTGTGGCATTCTTCTGAGTAATATATGTGGTCCATAAAAACCACCAATTTTTTTTTTCAAGAAACGATTTGAACACATGATTCATGAGATCCATGAAAGCTGTTGTAGAACCCAAATGGCATCACTCTGAACTCGTAACGCCTATATCGAGTTCCAGAAACAGTTTTTTGTAGATAAAAAGTATCTTAAATACTTGGTACGCGCGCGCATGATGCGACGGGGGTTGTGCGCCTTCCACGCACGCCCCGCGTTCAAGTATCGGCAGGCGTTGTGGGCCTATCGTGCACGCCGTGCGCGCACGCCTCGCCGGGCGTTGCGCGCGATGGCCGATACACGTACGTGCACCCACCGTCACGCCTGTGCGCAGGTGGTCGCCCACCCGTGCACGCACGTTGCTCACGAGGTCGCTGCACGCGTGCGGCGGTGATGACACCGACCGTGCGGCGATTCCGGGGCGGTGATGCGGCGGCATAATTCGATTCCTAGGGTTTTTCCGGGAATGTCCCGGGCGGCCAGACGGGTTTTTGGGCCTATACTTGCTATCGGACGTTTTGGTTTGGACCAAAATTAATTTTTAAAAATTTTGAGATGTTGGGAGGGCCCATTGTTTTAAGCCCAAAATTAATTTGATGCAATTAATTAAATAACAAAATATGATTTTGTATTTAAAATATGATTATGTTGGATAATGTCAAATTTGATTTGATTGTCTATATATGTCAATCATGTTTTGATTGCATGATAAATCCGATTAATTATGTAAAGTGCATGATTATCTTGATTTGATATATGATTTTGAATCCGCATGATATTTTGAATCTGATTTACAATATGAGACTTAAATTTACAAAATACAAATCCCTCATTTTAAATATGATTTAAAATTAATATCAAGAATAAAGTTTCATTATTAAAATTGAAAGATCTTAGTTTATTGATAATTATGAATAAAGTGATAAAACATGATCTAAGGTGAGTCCTTTATGGACTGGCTTAAAAATGACTTGTATCGGCTAAGTCTCCCTGAAGGACGTTGCTTTGTCTAAAGATGTTGGTTTTTAAGTGGACCTTAGCCCCTCCAACCAACTGGAAGCACTCTTGGAAAATGCGAATCACTGGATTCTAAATTGATCATAAAACAAAAGATTATCAACAAGATCATGAGGCTGGGGAATTTAAATTTTGTTTAAAATTTCCCACCTTCCATCAACGATGGGGTGTACGACGATGCTACCCTTATGCATGGTCCGGCCCATATTATTGAGGGGGTTATGCATGCCGAAAAGTTGTACACTCTATTGACACTTGCTGCGAGTTGGTTGGAACTCCCTTTAACGTTGGCTCATATTATTGAGGACATTAAGAGGACCGTCCATCACGACTCAACATTGATGGGTCATCTTGACACGTGATAGTAATCGGAGTCATATTATTGGGCCCTTACTGGACGTGAGGTAAATACATGGAGGTTGCACCCGGTGCAATTGGGCTCTACCTTTTGGGGTCATAGTTGGCTGATATTATTCGGGACTATGATTTTCGGTTGGGCTCATGTACCCGCTAAGGAAACTGGATGTCCCGATTTCATTAGAGGGTGGTAAAATCGTTAAAATAGTGGGAGAGTAATTCATAAAATAAAATGACCATGTTTTATGTCTTAATGAATTTCTATAAGTTGTTAGTAATGCATGTCTATTTTATATTAGGATATATACTGCTTAAAATGTCTTCGATAAAAAATTTACTCGCTGCTATACTTGATAGCAACAAGTTAACCGGTGCTAACTACCTAGATTGGTTGCGCAATCTCAAGATTGTCTTAACTTCGGAGAAGCTACTCTACACGCTAGAGAAAAGCCCTCCGAAGGAAGCCCCCGTTGATGTCAGTCCCGAGGATCTGACGAGACTTGAGAAATGGTGGGACCATGATCTCAAGGCTAAGTGCTACTTGTTGGCCACTATGTCCAACGAACTGCAGCGGTGATTTGAGGACGCTGAGTATGCTGGAGACGTGCACTTGCACCTCAAAGAGCTGTATGGGGAGAACTCTCGGGCGGAGAGGTTTACTACTGTCAAGGAGCTCATGAGTGACCGCATGCACGAGGGACCTTCGGTCCACGAGCATGGGGTCCGTATGATTGGGCTCATTGAAAAGTTGGTGAGCCTCGAGCTCGTACTTCCGCATGAGCTGTCTGTGGATTTGATTCTCCTCTCACTCCCTGCTGCATTCGACCCCTTTGTGGTCAACTTTAACATGAACAAGCTGGATGCCACTCTTGAAGAGTTGGTGAACATGCTTGTGACGCCCAACCCCACGGGTATCAACGGATTTGAATTAAATGTATAAAGAAGGAAATAGAAGGGATGAATGCAAAATATCGTAAGTTGTATTCCCCTACGAAAGTGATAATCAAACAGTTGAACAAATGGCGCCAAAATAAAATAGCGACAACAGATTTGACTAACAGATCTGAGGTTCAAATTACAAAATACGATATTTCAACTACTGGAACTCTATATGAATTTTCCATTGTTGTAATGGATCTGAATACAAATTTGACTAAAGATCAAAAACAACAATGACACGGAAACGCTGGCCTTCGATAAACACATACACCACAACTTGGTTCAGCTCCCGTCTCCCATCTGCCCCAGATGTGACTCACCTGCACCATAAAAGCTAATGAGCCTAGGGGCTCAGCAAGTAAAAACTGAGGATACAAAGATCATTTAGCGCAGGCAGACATATACATAACTTAAATTAATCGTAGTTTAAAGGAAGTCAGTTTAAACAATAATTTCTTTTCGTAAAATCAGATTTGGGAAAGCAACCCAGATCTCATCTATATTTTCGTGTGACTTATGGCTTAGAAGCTCTCCTTAGGTCCGTTGGTGCTTGATCAAGCTACATCTGAATTCAGTTAACTATATGGCGAAATATCGTGCAATATGAAGGGGCAACTGAATCTTTCGACAGCTTGCTCACCCTTCCAATATGAACGTCTGTTATCTATGCCATAAATCCTTTAAAAACTGAACATTACTTCCTTTAAGCAAACATTTGATCTAAATCGGATCAGCATTCCTCGGGGTTTATCCTTTTAAAATCTCATTTCTCTTTAAAATTTCACTGAGCAACAGATTTGGCTACTGGGGACTTATCGCTGGCGTAAAAAAAGATTTGGCTAACAAAGACAGTACACGGGTACCCCTCCTGAAATACTTGATTTTTGTATTGCTCAATCGTCGCGAAGGCTCACATCCATTTCTGATTATCTTATATGATGTTCGAAATCGCTGTTCGATTCTTGTTCCATCTTGTTCGATCAGGAACTTCCAAAAATAGATCTCAGTTGTGGAAAACAGATTTGGATATGGGAATAGTGTCACTAACGTGAAATAGATATGAGAATCAGATTTGACTATGTGAACATTATAGCTAGCGTTAAAGCAGATATGGCTATAGGAGTAGTAGCGCTAATGTGACGACAGATTTGGCTTCTGGGATAATACCACTAGCGAGAAACAGATTTTGACTGTAGAAGCAGTAAATGGGTGCGAAACAAATTTGACATCGCTAGTGTGGGAACATATTTGATATGCGAGAAACAGATTTGACTTTAGACTCATATCGCTAGCTTAGGAAACAGTTTTGGCAATGAAACCAGTGCTGCAGCATCACGAACGACAACCAAGGATACCAGCTCCGCCTACCTAACCGGAACAAAATCCCGATTTGACCAGCATCGCCGATTACTTGGAGTCAAGTCCAGACACCGCCATTCACCAGACAAGGAGTTCTAACTTATACATAAAACTCAAATCTAGACAGTTCAGTGGTTTTAAAATCAGCTTCCATCTTACGAAAACACATTTGGAAAGTTTTAAAACAGAAACAACTCCGTGAACCCGATCATTCATTTTCGTAAACCAAGCAAAAGTATAAATATAGCTAAACTTGGACGTAACTCAGGCAAGCAATCACAGAATTGAGGAAAAACAATATATACTTTCGTGGTGTAGCAAAGAATCAGCTTTACTTGCCTGTAACTGGAAAACACGAAGAACAGCTGGTCCTGACAGAAGATCTCCTCAAGCACAAGCGACTAACTCCTTGAAAATTTGGGAGAACGAAGGAATTTATTGGCAAATGAAATGAGCTCAAACTTCTCGTAGACAATCATATAAGGGAACATGATTGGCAGTAGGTGAAAGCGAGTAGGCATGGGATACCATACCCCTCCTTGTCCTTTTTGAAAGATTTGTTAAAAGCTCCCTACCACTGTTTAAATTTGGAAATTTGCCAAAAGATTTTAAAAGAACCAAATTGCTCATTCATTAGAATTTTTATTTACAAAATCTGAAATCTGCTCGAGTTTGTGTTTGGGACGAAATCTGTCTGGAACCTCCTGCTCCGTGCCTCAAATCTGGATGAAAAGAAATCAGCTTGAAATAAATAAAACTAACTTAAGCTGAAATCTGAATTTTGAAACATCAAAATGGCCCTTAAAATAAAAAGGGTTCATATATGTGGTCCTATGGATTTTGGGGCGCTACAATGCTTGTAGTGTTTGAGGGGACCATAAAGAAGGACAAGCCCGTCCACCTATTAAGCTCTTCTTCCTCCGCGAAGAAAGGGTCCAAACACCATGGTAAGAATCGTTCTATCCCGGCGAAAGGGGACAAGCCCAACAAGAAGCCAAAGGCAAAGGCTTCCAAGCCCGACAAAACTGAGGACGTTTGCCACCATTGCCACAAGCCTGGGCGTTGGAGGAGGAACTGTCAAGATTACCTCGAGCAGCTGAAAGCTGCAACAAAAGGTACATTATACATTGAAATAAACATGTCTCTTAATTCTACTTCTTGGGTACTTGATACCGGATGTGGATCTCATATCTACAATGATTTTCAGGTAATGACAAGAAGTCGACGACTTAGGATGGGTGAGACCCACTTGAGGCTGGGCAATGGAGCAAGGATTGCAGCCGAGAAAATAGGAGACATTTATTTATTTTTGCATTCTAATTTTAAGTTGTTATTAAAGGATGTATTATTCGCTCCCGAGTTAATAAAAAACATTATTTCCGTTTCTATGCTTGATAGTGATGGTTATTCTTGTCATTTTGCTAATTTGATTTGCAACATATACAAGAATGAATGTTTAATAGGAATTGGGGAACGCGAAAACGATTTATACAACTTAAAATTAAAAGAAAGCTCCAACTCGCGATGTGGAAACACACACAACAATGAAAGGAAAAACGATAATCAAAACCCGGCCGAACTTTGGCACGCTAGTCTAGGTCATATTTCTTTAAGAAGGATGCACAATTTAGTGGGAGATGGCATGTTTGAAATGTCAGACATCGATTCTTTTACTATTTGTGAATCCTATCTAAAAGGTAAGTGACCAAGTTGCCCTTCAAGGGCAAGCCTGAACGTGCTCAAGGTCTGTTGGACTTGATCCACACTGATGTGTGCGGCCCACTTAGCATTAGTACTAAGTTCGGCTACACTTACTTCATCATCTTTACCGATGATTACTCTAGGTATGAGTATTTGTACTTAATGAAGCACAAGTCTGAATCCTTTGAAAAGTTCAAAGAGTTCAAGGCTGAAGTAGAAAATCAACTGAGTAAAAGTATTAAAGAACTTCGATCTAATCGAGGTGGAGAATACTTAAGTGCCGAGTTTTAGGATATCTGAAAGAGAATGTGAGTCTCTCTCATTTGACCCCTCCGGCCACACCACAACTCAATGGTGTAGCGGAGCGTCGTATTCGAACTTTGTTGGACATGGTACGATCTATGATGAGCTTTACTGAACTTCATATCTTGTTTTGGGGCTATGCGTTCGAAACAGCGGTAATGTTGTTGAACAATGTTCACACCAAGGCAGTGAATAAAACTCCATATGAGATATGGATGGGCAAACCTCCTAAGTACTCATACTTGAGAATTTGGGGATGTCCTGCTTACGTGAAGCAGAAAGTGGGAGATAAGCTGGATAATAGATCCAACTTATGCTACTTCATTGGATATCCAAAGAATTCAATTGCATACTATTTCTACTATCCTAATGAAACAAAATTGTTTGTTTCTAAGAATGCCACCTTCCTTGAGAAGGAATTTCTGCTAGATTGAAAAGGCAAAATAGTAGAACTCGAAGAAGTTCGAAAGCCAACTGAAGTACCAAATGAACCTCCCACACCTCAAGAACCGATCCATAAGGTGCACGAACCTAGGAAGTCTGAAAGGGCTCCTGAAAGATATGGTTTCCTACTTGAACAGGATCCAAGTG
Organism: Dorcoceras hygrometricum; assembly: GCA_001598015.1. NCBI lineage: Eukaryota > Viridiplantae > Streptophyta > Magnoliopsida > Lamiales > Gesneriaceae > Dorcoceras > Dorcoceras hygrometricum. Next base: position 143,445 of record KV002480.1, read on the forward strand.
ATCCAAATATTGGATGTGATCCAAGAACCTTCAAGGAAGCAATTTTCCGATGTTAATTCTGATTTATGACTTGAAGCAATGCAATCTGAGATAGACTCAATGCATTCGAACCAAGTCTGGACTCTTGTAAATCCTCCTGAAGGAATAGTTCCTATTGGGTGTAAGTGGATATACAAGAGAAAGTTTGGGTCTGATGGTAAGGTACTGACCTACAAGGCACGATTTGTTGCAAAAGGTTACACTCAAAGACAAGGTGTTGACTACGATGAAACCTTTTCACGAGTCGCAATGTTCAAGTCAATTAGAATCTTGCTTTCCATAGCCGCATGGTACGACAATGAGATATGGCAAATGGATGTGAAGACTGCGTTCTTTAATGGAAACATTAAGGAAGATATTTTTATGACACAGCCTGAGGCCTTCACATCTGTAGGAAATGAGCATAAAGTATGTAAACTTCAGAGATCGATCTACGGTCTCAAGCAAGTATCGAGAAGTTGGAACTTTAGATTCGATGAATCAATTAAAGAATTTGGTTTCATCAAGAATCTCGAGGAGCCATGCGTGTACAAGAAGGTAGTCAAGGATGCTGCGACATTCCTGGTACTTTATGTTGATGACATTCTACTCATTGGGAATGATGTAGGAATGTAGCAATCAACTAAAGTATGGTTATCTGGCAGATTTTCGATGAAGGACCTGGGTGAAGCATCCTATGTTCTTGGAATTCAGATCTATAGTGATACATCGAAAAGGATGCTCGGACTCACTCAAGCGACCTATATCGATATCATACTTAAGAGGTTCTCTATGATAGAGTCCAAGAGAGGACACATACCTATGTGCCACAGGGTCACTTTATCTAAGTCTATGTGTTCAAAGACTGATGCAGAGATAGAGAGTATGACACGTGTGTCATATGCTTCGGCAATAGGTAGTATTATGTATGGCATGATCTCGACCAGACCGGATGAAGCCTATGCTCTGAGTGTCACGAGCCGCTACCAAGCCAACCCCGGTCAAATGCATTTGAAGGCTGTGAAAGATATTCTTAAGTACTTACGAATGACTAAGAATATGTTCATGGTCTATAGGGGTGTGAACTAAAATTGGAAGACTACACTGATTCTAGCGTCCAATGCGATGTGGATGACTCGAAGTCAACCTCTGGATTTGTATTCATGATCAATGGAGTTGCTGGCTCTTGGAAGAGTTCCAAGCAGGACACCATCGTGGATTCAACCACTGAGACTGAGTACATCGCAACATCGGCTGCTGCTAAAGAGGCGGTTTGGATGAGGAATTTTGTCCAAGAGTTGGGTGTAATTCCTGAAAGAGTTGGTCCAGTCCCGGTGTACTGTGACAACACGGGTGCCGTTGCACAAGCAAATGAGCCTAGGTCTCACCAAAGATCCAAACACATCATAAGGAAATACCACATAATCCAGGATATTGTGGTAAGAGGTGACATTGCAGTTGAGAGAGTCGCCTCTGTAGACAATATTGTTGATCCACTTACAAAGCCCTTGCCAGGCCCGTTGTTTGAACAACATTGCGAAGCAATGGGATTACGCATTATGAGTAGTTGACTTTAGGGCAAGTGGGAGATTGTTAGAGTAGGTGCGCAACTATCCAACTTGTGGCGTGTGGGCTTTTGATGACTCTTTGTGTAAAATAATCTTTTTTATGAATTCACATTTTATATGTCATTTTTTTATCATCGTTTTTTATTATAATGTTAACAATTGTTTTGGATAAAGACCTAGAATGCACCATAGTGTATGTTAGATGTGATAGTGGATACGATGGCTATAATGGAACACATCTAATAGTCACGGTGTATTCTAAACTTGTTCCTAGTCGATTGGACCGTCAAAATGAGGACAAGGCCGCCCGAGTTTGGGACTAGCATATGCGATGTGAATTACCACGTTTCATTGGTAGGGAACATTGTGATATTCTGAGCATGCAGATGGATGGTTTGCCTGGCAAACTATCGAACTACCCTCGTTCGGATTCTCCAAGTGGTTACCATTTGTCGAGTGGAGAGTTCGAGGTCTTGGTTGTATGGGTTAGTCCTTACTACTCGAACATCATTGAGACTCTACATGATTAGTCACCTCACTTTGACTAGTTTACCGACTCCGTGTAGGTGACGAGATTGGGTGAGGTCACGAAGCATGTAGGAGTCGATGCCTTGTTGTCGAGGATTCACCGTTCGCCCTAGTGCGTGGATATCCTATGCTGTCTGAGGAGATAATAGTGTGACAAATCTCTGGCCAGAGTATTCTTGTGCTTTAGTGAAAATGAGTTTACCTATTAGCACTCGCGATGTCGCTATTATGTTCTTCAAGATGTTTGCATGGCTATCAAATCTCTAACAACTCTCGATTTACCAATGTTCGTTGATTCGATCGGGATATATGAGATGAAAGGATCGTACTATACGCTAACCATGACCGAGTGGTTCTTGCAGGCACTATCAGTGATACCTAGGGGATCATGTGGCGCTATTGCTAGGCGATTTACCATGGTCCGATGGTAGATCAGAAAATGTGCTTTCTGCTTCACAATGAGTTGTGAGCCCACGGCTAGCTGTATCCCTGAACCATTGAGGGTTACACAGTGTAATCATTTACCAATTCCCGTGCAGAAAAGGAAATTGAGCTCAATTTGTTGAGCATAGTAGGAGAAAGGATGTAAGTATGACTTCCTAAAATAACTGGGGGTGGAAAGGAGATTCCTTAAGATTGGACTAATATGACTATCCTTAAAGTTTATAGGGGCCTAACTGCTATTTTGGATTAGGTGGTCTGAAAAATTATTTTCACATCATAATGTTCAGTTTTATAAACTGAGTAGATCGGTCCGATCTGATCGTCGATCAGGATTATGATGAAGCCACGATGATGGACTTGAAACTAATGTTCCCCTGGGCCTGGGCCCGACCCAAGCACATTAACCTGGTTTCAGTCCATGGAAAATCTATAAATAGAGGCCCTGGTATATTAATTTTACTCGCACCAAAAAGCTGTTTAGCAAACACTCCCCTCTCCTTCTCTCTCTCCTTCTCCCTCCTCCCGTTGCCACCACCGCCGTCGTCGCACATCGCTGAGATCGTCCCGGCGAGGAGATTCTGCTCATGAAATCTTCATTGGAGTTCTAGTGCACTCCAACGAAGGAATTGGAAAACTGGTCGTGGACCGGATTAGGAGCAACCAAAGAAGTGCTATTTCCATTGGAGAAATAGTCGGAGCCAGGCGCGTAGTCGCCAGACATGTAACAATCTAAACACCTATTATTCATGTTTATGTGTTTAAATTGTTTCTATTATCAGACCAATTTAATGTATTGATCGTTCCCGGGAAAAATTTTTAAACTTTCGTTGCGTCCCGGAAGCGGGATCTGGATACGGCGCCGGGCGCCAACATTATGAATCGAAGTCTTCTGGTGGAGCCTTACATTTCGGAAGAAGGGAAGATATAGAAGCAGTGGATTCGAAACAAATATCTGAATATTTCTTTACAACTTTGAATCATTATATTTTAAATGTTTTAAATTCAATTTTGAGAGAGTATTTCGAGTATTTTTCCGCTTGGTATTTCTAACCAAACTCGATATAACTTTCAGTGCTCAAGTTTCATCGACCAGAGTTATTGCAACTCAATCAGATCGCGTTGTCTTTATGTTCTGCGTTGTTTTCTTTTTGAAGGATGTTTAAATTCGCGATCCGATCCGTTTTTTTTTTCCAACAGATGACATAATGTATACTTCAAAACATAATCCTATTGCTATGATATTTCTTTTATTTTCTAAAGCTACTTACCAATCTCTAATTTTTACTCATAAAGGGGTAAACTTATATTAACGATTTTATACTCATCGTGTAGAAACCATAAAATAATATTATTGAATTTTTTGGAATCCATATCTATATAATTCGAATCATAACAGTAAACATAAACATAATTTCTTAGAAATATGAGTTAACAACAATGTAACGAAACATATCTTATATAGGTATAACTTTTAAAACATAACTACAATATTGATTTTTGAAAATGTTTTGGTCGCTTTGTGTTTGTGGAGAAAATTTATCAGTGTTTCGGTTATACTGCTAAAAAATTTGGTGTGTTGGGATCAATATGTGTTTAGAGGAGGATGATGAATAAACACTTATATATTTTAAAAAAAGAAAACTACGATGGATCTTATCAGTTGTTAATTGACAAGGTCCGGTCCTTCATATGTCCGGTACTACAATATAACTTAATCAAAAGTATAGAATTAATTTTCTAGAATCGGTGATATTGGATACCGGTATTTAATCCCGGTAGATGTGCGGTGAAAAATGATATAAGAACACAAAATTTTATGGATGTTTGGAGACTTAATAAACATATGTCACCCTTCTTCCTTTTCAGGAAATATTCACTAGAAAGCTTTGACTTTACATACTTTGTAATGATCCATCTCAGTTAGGACTTATCGTTGCCCACACTAAGACTCCTGGTACAACAATAGAAAAAATTTATTCCATTAGTATTAATTCTCTACCAAATTTGACTTTCTTGTTCCCAACGTGATTCAATCAGTCAAAATTAGCTAGGTAGCAAGATAGAAAAAGGAAACGTTGGGCAAAAACTTTCATGGGCTTCACACATTGGCTCACCGAAAAGATAAATTTGGTTAATATAAGTCGTACATATAAAATCTTTTAAGCTATCATCCATTATATAGTCTATATCTGTATAGTCTTGGAGTCTTTCTCTGTTTCTCATTCTACTTTTAAATTGATTGATTGATTTTCCTCGTCGCCTAGCAATTATTCTGTCAGTAATAGTACTCTTGTCCGTGATACCTTTATGACACCTGTGATCAATCCTTGTACTTGTGGGAATTGGACAATAAATAATTTCACTACAATTATTAAAGTATCATATTCCTATTTTTAGTAAACTTGAATGTTGTGAGATAGTTTGAAGAATTTATAATTTGGTATTGTACCAAATTCTGCCGATTTTTATATGATTGTTGCATATGGACATAATATTTTATTTAGGGGGACATAAACTATGATATGCTGCTGATGAGAACTAATATAATAAGACTCCAAGAATGACAGGCTGAATGAGGAGACAGCCTAGGCGCGCCTCCCTCTTTTCTGGACCTACTATTTTCTTTAAAAAAATTATTTATTTTGAACTTTTATATTGAACTAAGTTCCAACTTTTTCTATGTTTTTGGTAAATTATTTTAAAATCTATACTCCCAAACATAAATATACTTTCATTTCCTACGTCACAAAAAATTTGTTTTAACTCCCTCGTACAACTACTTTTTTGTATTACTCTATGTTTTTCTATTTTACCTATGTTTTTATTTAATATTTACATTTTTTTTATTTTTTTAGTTCATCATGCTTCTATAAATAAATTAACTATCATACATTTCTGACTGAAGTACTTTTGGCTCGTATCCACCTGGTTTTTCAAGCTGCTCCTCACAATTTAGCCATACAGTTATAACTGATGGTTCCTGCCATGAGTTCCTTCAACAATATCCATCAACTTTGTTTTGTTTTTCTTACCTCAAGGCATAAGGTAAAATATTTAATTTTACAAATAATACATTATAGGGACGAAAGCCTGATAATTTTATTCAGACTCATTAACTGAAAATATAACAACTGAGAAATTTTAAAGAAAAATTGAAGAGAATGCTCGATGTCTTCAACTTCCTTCCAGCTCTCTATTTATAGATGTCTTTGACGGATTCCAACTTCGGACTTCAACCTTGATCAAAGAATCTTATAGTGCTTGCTAAATGTCCCCTTTAGTTATTCGTTAGGTGGCCTTATCTTCCACTGAGTGAGTGGTAGTACCTGTAGTGGTCGATCACATGTCTTCTTTAGTTTTGTCGGGAAATATTTTGCTTTTTTGGGGTCCCTAGGGAAAACGTGACTTGTGTAGTCCCTCACAACTTGGACTTGTCTATGCAAGATGCTTTCGGCCAGATCTTGGACGAAAGTTCTTCCCAAATTCTGTCTCTTTCTGATTCTGGCATTATGGACAGATGTTTCAATCCGTCCTCCAACATGGGTCAGGTTACAAAATTTTTGGCTAGTCTCTTTGCTCTCTAGAAACTTGTTATTGTAGAAGATTTATTTTCTTTCAATTATTTCTTCTACAAAACCCTGTAGTTTTCCCTGTCATAATATTTAACAGGAAGGATACATTCACTAAGTTCTGATAGAATTTGAATGTTCACTTTGTCCATCTCTGTAAGACGGGCCCATAGTCCCACTCGATATGTCATCTTCGCTTAATGTTGAGACTAGAGATATTTCATCTGTAGGCGAATCTTTAAATATTTCTGGACATTAGTATCTGGCCTTCTTAACATGAAGAATGAAAGGTTTGATGTGAGCCTTTCCCTTCTGGTTCTGGAGCTGCACTAAAAAATATAACTTCAAAATGTCTCCCCTTGACAAATATTCATTATTTTCCGAGGTTTGTATATTGCTTCTTGGATCCACTTCGGTCGAAGTGATATTTCCAAGAAACCTGGAGAAGTGGCATAAATTGAGGAAAGAAAAAATATAACTTCAAAATGTCTCCCCTTGACAAATATTCATTATTTGCCGAGGTTTGTATATTGCTTCTTGGATCCACTTCGATCGAAGTGATATTTCCAAGAAACCTGGAGAAGTGGTATAAATTGAGGAAAGAGCCCCAAATCATATCAAAGATTGACCTATTTTGGATGAGCATTAGGCCTCATCCAAATCCTTGGTATTTTTCCTATTATATCAACCCAAAATATTATCGGGTTAATTCCTGTTCTGGAGTTTAATTTTTCTCACTTCTTTTCATAAAACTTAAAAGGAGAAATTATAAACTCGTTAGTATCAACCTTAGTTTTGCCCTTTTCAGAGGTCTAAGGTTGATCTCTTCCTCTTCAATCCCAGAGGCGAAGGATTGACTTGAAGACTCGGGACAAGAATCTGGAGTCTCAATTTTTGCTTGGACCGACTCATTGCAAGATGATCCCAACTTAACACTTTTTCTAGGGGTATTTGAATCCCCTTCTGTAGGTGTAGAGCCTATACCCTAACGTTATCAATTTTAGAAACCAATGACTTCTCTATTGCCTAGAGGATTCGCCTTTGTAATACAGACAACGGCTGACTGTAAGTTTGTGCATCTGTAATTCAGTTAGAGGTTATGCTCTTATCAGCTTGTTGTAACCTACCCACCACTTCTGCATTTATTGCAAGATTTTTGAACTCGATTTAAAGCATTTCAAGGTGTTCCCTCAAATGCCTCTGCATTTTCATGATGACATCGACATCGACGCTATCAATCCCTTGTTAGAAAATCTGCAAGAATATTTTCTAATAATAGCAATATCAAAAATATAGTTTTAACATAAAGCTTGCAATCTAAGTAATCTGGCTTTCTCCGGTGTAGAATCAATTTTATTTCACAAGAAAGCTTTAACTTGAGTGTTATCAATTCAAAATAAATTTCTTTGCAAATAACAATAAGAGTCATTTTTCAAAAACTCTCTTTACTTCATAAAATTCTTCTAATTGATGTGCCATCATATGGCTTCCGCATCGGAGAATAATCCATTATGATATGATATGGTTGTTCTTCCTCCGGTGTGAGCTTCATAAGAACCATTGTCCACCAATGATCACTAGCATCAGTATATAACATCAAGTAATTCCCATAGTCGGAAGATTTCCGCAAATTTCTTTTAAATGGCCACTTTTAGTATGTCGTCTGTCCATAAAAATCTTTCATCCTTATTTAATAATGGAGTAAATAATTTATATATGTTGCTAGATTAATGATAAATATGTCAACAAAATTAATAACTCCTAAGAAACTTTGAAGTTGTTTCTTATCTATCAGTTTTTCTGGAAAATTCTGCACCTTTTCCACAATGTTGTTTTTCAGAATTATTCGTAATTCATCGTTTTCTTTTCCGACAAATTCGATCTCTTTTTGTGACATAACTGTCTTATTTTTAGAGAGGACAAGTCCTCTTTCTCGTAGAATTCATAAAAAATTTCTATATGTTTCATATGCTCATCATATTTTTAGACGCTGTTAGATTATCATCAATATAGACGAACAAAATTCAAGATAATTTTAAACAAATTATCCATTTTCCTTCGAAATATTTGGGGGCATTAGCCAATCCCATTGACAAAACTTCTCAAATGTAATGGCCTTGTGATGTGGACAAGGCTGCAAACTTTTACTTTTCTTCCATACGTATTTGATATAATCCATATTTACAGTCGAATTTAGATAACATCCTAGCATTGCGAATGCAATCGATTAAATTATCTTCACTAGGTATAAAATACCCATCAAATTCTATGATCTTATTAATTTCTGATAATTGATGACTAACCTGGGTTTGTTTCTTTTAATCTCACCATGGTTTCATACAAGAAAACGTAGACTGCTGTATGATGATATTTCTGCTCTGATCAGACCAATTACCAAATATTACTTGATAATTTTTTGCATATACTTTTGATCGAATATGTTCATTGGGATAGGCTTGCATCTTATAAACTCATACTATTTGTCCTTCTTAACTTGAAGAGTTGTTTTGAGTTGATTCTTGTCCCACCATGCCAAGGGGTTCTCATTGTAGTTTTACCTATACCTTTTCTTGAAATATTCAAGGAATACTTTGGATTCCATTTCTATATCCTTCTGATGTAAGGATATTTTAAGGAATTCAATTTCTTTTGGTTGAAGGTCTTGCTCAGTTCTTATTTGGAGCATGGTTTCCCAAACCTTCTGGAATCCTTCATCTTTGGGTCTAAAGTTTTTCTTCATCACCACCTTGCTAAAAGATTGAATTGGTATTTTTCTATAAAATGCTTCTTTCAATCATTGAACCATGATTTTGTGATTACACACCGTAAATACTAGTATCATGGTTTCATTCTTACACATCGTAAATACTAGTATCATGGTTTCATTCTCTAGTGTGTTTTAAACATTTGCAGGAAATTGTTTCCCAACAAGGTGTCTGCTCTTGTATCATGAAACTAAATTGGTGGTATCTTTTTACCTTATACCAAGGTGTTTGTATTGCACATCCGGCTAGGATTTCTATCTGCTTAATCCCTTTTTTGAGGATTAAAATTCTCTTTTAGAAGTCCCTTCCAATGTAAGGTAATTTTTCTTCTAATTCATTTGGGAGAAGTCCTCTTTTTTCTATATAGATCCCTGCTCCTAATCAATATAAGAGTGAAGTATTCTATCTTATATTGCTCATATAACATTCCTACTATAATGTATATCGAGAATGGACCGGTGGTCGTTGAATCTTCCAAATATGATCTTCCACCATGAATTTCATTCCGTTTTCAAATCGTTTTTAAGGCTTGTATTCCTCAAGAAACTCTAGTTCAAGAATAAGTCGATCTGGTTCTTTCCTTGATATTCTTTTAATAGGGACCTCCAAATTTTCAATAATTATCACTCCTAGTTAGGTTCCTATTACTAGTTGCTCTAAATAGTATATAGTATACAAGGAATTGATTTATTTGGATTACAATATCAAATACTACTTAAATATATGTCCATCCCTCAGGACATCTAAGTCTTTCTAATGTAGAGAAACTTCTTAATGTCATCTGAGTTTATTGGTTAAAGGAATTTTCCCATCTATAACTTGTAATTCTATCCACTTGAAAGGATAATCTCCTAGGTTTCAGCCTAAGACTGTGACTACTTGTAGGATTGGTCCATCCTAGATCTGGATATCTGTTTTCAGTATTAATGGAAACTAAATTCTTTATGGGTAGATAGCATGAGATACTTTCACGAATATCTCTGGTATTTCAATAAAATAATTTATAATAAACAAGTCTAAATGGTGAGTGTAGAAAGAGCATATTAAACTTGATAAATAATATAATATGATCTATTACCTTCTGTTGAATTGTAGAAAATTCTTGGATATATTACTCATACAGTTTTTCCCACACAAAGATTTCCTGAGATAGTTCTCAAAACTAGTTCGGTAAACTACCCATTCGTTTACTGCATATAGTAATATCAATAGGTAATCAATTCCTTTTTTGAAGGTAGCTTTTATCATGATCTGGACTACTCCAATATGAATCCAAGACATTGTTCGTGCTACTTCCATCTTAAGTTTTTGTAATTCCTCCATTATTTATTCAGAAGCAATTACCTGTATCTCCACCTATACGTTATATTGAGATCACCATTTTCCTTCTAGAAGGCTTACAGATCAGATGATGCTTTTTGCTTCTTAGGCCTAACTTTCCTAATAATTTTTCTATCTATCCTACAGAGAATCCCTGATATCTCTATAGACTTGGATTTTTTCTCATGATTCTTTGAACTATATTGTGAGATATAGTTGGCTAAAGAAATAAACAAATATTCATGTGCTTTGTGATGAAACACTTCTTCCTCATTCGGTTTAACTCCATTCTTCCTTAGATCTTTCTTGGCTTAGGATTTCCCATTCTTCATATATATTTTCATCTAAGTAAATGTCCTCAAATTGGTATACTTGAATTAGGTCTTAACAGTATACAATTTCCTCGATGCCAGTCGTTGGCTCAAAACGCTTGATTCATTTCTTCTCATTTTCTGGATAGTTGGTGGAGATATGTCCCCTTGCTCCGCATGTCCAACAATTGCAATCTTTAAAACTTTCAGTAGCTCTTGTCTGGGATCTTCTAAATGTTTTTCTTGTTGGTGTTCGTTCAGTGCTTAGATATGAACTCGACGCTTGAGAAGAAACTCTACTCCTCAATGGTCCTCTTCTTTGTCCAGGTTTGTAAGTTCTGGCCTTCTGTCTTGACCATACAGTCCTTGGTCTCCAAGAGTTTCTCCTACTTCTTTGTAGGGATGAGTTCTTAAACTTCTTTTCTGTTGCCTATACGACCTACTTCCAACAATTGTTAGAAGATTATTTTCTTTACAACACAAAGGGGTTCGTTTGTTGATTCTTCTTACATAATGCTGCCGATGACACAATTCCACCGGTTTTCCTTTGAGAAAGAAGGCTCTTCTAGCCAATGTATCTAGACTTTCGGGAATGTATTGTCTTATTAACATTTCCCTCAAGGACTTGGCAACTTTGTGAAGAAAGTTGTATTGATATTATTTTCTTCTATTCTATTCCATATGTATTTAGTGAATAACATAATGTATTCATCTACTAAATAGATGTCGTGTAATTCAAGACTGTACAGATCTTGAGTTATCTCTTCTTCTTCTCTGTGTCTTGACTAGAAAAACTAATATACCCCTATAAATTGTAAATTAATAGGGTGCCATTCTTCACGCGATCACGCTAAGAGACTCTACGGATAAGACTGATTCTTTTGTAACTGCTGAAGTCATATTCTACATGATTTTAATTGATCCAATTAGACTCATTCCTAGTAATTTAATGAATCATTCGTATTGAGATCTAGAGTTCCTGCTTCAATCTCATAGATAATGTTCAATCATATATGAGATCTTTTCTGTTCTTAAATCCAGTACATCAAGGTTAAGCATAACCCCATATGTGTTGGTTCTAGAACAGTCTTTTTTCCAACGTGTTTGGTGGAGTGGTATTTGTCTCCCATTGACCATGTCCTATTGGATAAGGTTCTCCTCTAATCCGAAAATCATTACGGGTTTCTCCCATGTTTTCATCATAGGATCCTACACTAGATATTGATTGTTCAAGGGGAGTAATCCTTGGAACAATGGGTTGGCCGACACCTGTTGTATTCATTTTAAATCTATGACCTTGAGATTTACAAAAGATTTTACAAGATTTTATAACTGAGACCAATCCTTTCTAAACGTGTCATCAGGGGGAGTCAACAACAATACATCCTCTCAAGGTGTTGAACATCAAGTCTGTTCAAACCTACAGGCTTAAGAACATCACCATTTTCCTAGAGTTTATACAGGGAAATAGACAGATTGGTGAGGGAGAAAAGAAAGCAGCCAGCGAGAGAATGAAGGCTGCTGAGGATGTAGAGCAGCAGTGGAACTGCTATTTTTGGATTAGGTGGTCTAAAAATTGTTTTCACTCATAATGTACAGATTTAGAAACTGTGCAGATTGGTTTGATCTGATCGTCGATCAGGGTTATGATGATACCACTATGATGGACTTGAAACCAATGAGCGATGGGCTTGGACCTGGACTGGCCCATTAATCTGGTTTAACCCCATATGAAACATCTATAAATAAGGGCCTAGAGGGAGCTATTCAGATGCACTGAGTTGAGCCAGCCTCATAACTCACTCTCCATATCTTCTCTCGCCTCTCTCCTCCTCCCGTCACCGTCGGCGGACTTCGTTCCGACCATCTCTGCGAGGAGATTCTGTCCGCAGAACTTTTGTTGGTTTTCTTGTGCAAACCTACAAAGGAGTAAGATTTCGATCGTGGATCGGATTAGGCGTTGATCCAGATTCAACCATTGAAGGCCATCTCCCTAGCGTACTGGTCGGAGCCGGGCGCCAAGTCGCCAAAGATAAACACACCTAAACATCCTATGCATGTTTATGTTTTGATTTATCACGTATGAGCGTCCCCGACCACCGTGACCGGTTCGCAGTGGAAACAAAATTTTTAAATATTCCACTGCGCCGTGGGGGCGTGATTCGGATCCACCATTGCGCCAAACATAAGGGACCTGAATAATCCTAAAGAATTTTGGATATTTTTGAAAATATTTTGACCAACACGGGAGCTGAATCTAAAGAATCTTTGGATTAGGGAAACAAATAAAATTCTTACGAGTGACTGATTAACAAGTTAAGCTTTCGTTTATAGATTTTTCAGCAATTTACCCGTATTCTTCAACTGCAAATTAAAACTCTCACACTTTTGTTATTATATCTTTGACTGTTCATCCACCATGTTTTTCATTTCTTTAATATAGAATATTTCGATGGTTTCAATGATTATTCTCACTTCCTCTATTTTTTAAATACTCGATTATCGGACACAGAATCAATTTTAGTATATTGTTTGTACTGTTATAAATTTAAAGAAATATTAATAAACTAAATAAAATAATTACCTCGATAATAACCTTGATTGCTCCTTAATTGCTTCAAATGAAGTCTTGATTATATGTTAATAGGAAATTATTATTTCTCTATAATTTCCTTGATTTAGAGAGAAGATAATTGGGAGAGAATTTGTATAAATTTGTGTGTATTTACAATGAAGATTACAAACCTATTTATAGGCAAATGAAATGATTAAAATAATATAAAATCCTAATCACTTCTCCTAAATTTGACAATTTTGTAGACACCCAAATTTGACAATTTGTAGACATCCAAATTTGACAAACTAATTTGATTTCATAATACTCCCCCTTTTGGATGTCCTTATTACGTGTTTTGATCCCCGCGGGTTCGGGGATGGGGATTCCCCGATTGGTAGAATCGGGGATGGGGGCGGGGATGGGGGTGGGGATATAATTCGGGGGCGGGGATGGGGATGGCAGCCCCGCCCCCGCCCCGGCCCATTGCCATCCCTATTCAGGACCTTGAAGTGTGACGAGTCTGCACGAGCACCAGTCTCCCGACCTGACTTCAAAGGACAAGCGGTCTGGACTTGACAACGACCTCACACAAGCAACTTGGCCCTCTTGTTCGATCTATGATGAATGTACTACAGATATTAAGAAAAATCATCCCTATCTGCAGATGGTAGGTGAGGGAACATGTCAGGCCCACACGAATTCATAATTACTTAGATAGGTACGTTCAACCACATTCACTTACCTATAAATAGACAGGTATGTTCTCATTTACACGCATTCAGCAGACTTATTCTATGCACTCTTTATATCTTCTCAAACACCTGAGCTGACTTAAGCATCGGAGGGTCTTCGTCGGGATGACTCCCGACGCCCTTTGACCCATGTCTGTGGTTGCAGGTCATTGCAGGAAGGACGCCTAGCTCATCCCCCGATGGCAGAGTTGCAGGCCTCCCGACCTACAGATCCCCCTTCCAGGGGCAGAGTTGCAGGCCTCCCGAACTACAGAGTTGCAGGCCTCCCGACCTACAGATCCCCCTTCCAGGGGCAGAGTTGCAGGCCTCCCGAACTACAGAGTTGCAGGCCTCCCGACCTACAGATCCCCCTTCCAGGGGCAGAGTTGCAGGCCTCCCGAACTACAGAGTTGCAGGCCTCCCGACCTACAGATCCCCCTTCCAGGGGCAGAGTTGCAGGCCTCCCGAACTACAGAGTTGCAGGCCTCCTGACCTACATATCTCCCTTCCAGGGACAGAGTTGCAGGCCTCTCGACCTATAGATTTACAGGCCACCAAACCTACAGATCTCCCTTCCAGGCCTCTCTACCTGCAGGTTTATAGGTCTCCCGACCTACAGACTCACAGGCCTCACGACATATAGATATCCATTTTGGCCTCCCGACTTAAAGCTTTCTAGACCTCCCGACCTAACGGCCTGACGTGGTGGCAGCTCATTGCCTGGGCAAAATTTGGTTACGTGTTATAAATTTAAAGAAACATTAATAAACTAAATGAAATAATTACCTCGATAATAACCTTGATTGCTCCTTAATTGCTTCAAATGAAGTCTTGATTATATGTTAATAGGAAATTATTATTTCTCTATAATTTCCTTAATTTAGAGAGAAGAGAATTGAGAGAAAACTTGTATATTTTTGTGTGTATTTACAATGAAGATTACAAACCTATTTATAGGCAAATGAAATGATTAAAATAATATAAATTCTTAATCACTTCTCCTAAATTTGACATTTTGTAGACACCCAAATTTGACAATTTGTAGACATCCAAATTTGACAAACTAATTTGATTTCATAATATGTACGTCTATATAGGTGTATTGTTGAAGAATTGAACTATCGGAACGCTAGAAACGTGGTAACTAAGATTACAATGATTTAGGGATGGCTTCATTCCAATAGAAAGTGAATGGTTAGGTTTGTAAACAAAAAAAAAAAAAAAATACAAGATACAAAAACAAATTTTTATTTAATTGTCAAAAACTTGACCATCGATTAATCTTATGCAACAATAAGTGCAAGACTTATAACATTTCGTCATTAAATTTTGTATATATATCTCATTATTATAATTTAATAAGTTTACATAGTATATTGGGTTATTAAATTAGATAATGGTGCTGATTATGCGCATTTTTTAAATATTAGGTAATATATAATATCTATGTATTTATATAATGTTTCTTCGAAACATAGCCTAGGGCCTCCAATTTTGTGAGACCCCTCGAAGATGAATGCGAAAAAACAACATAATGCAAACGTAGCCGAGGGCCTCCAATTGTCTGAGATCCCTCCAAGACGAATGCGAAAGAAACATAATGCAAGGTGATGAAAGTCAAAACTTGAAATTAATATAATAACGATGGACAACCAAATACTAATGGCATCTTGTTTATATATGAACAATTGGTTATTAAATTTGTTTAAATATTTCATTATTATAATAAATATTTCATAATATATTGGTTTATTAAATCAGATAATGGCGTTGATTATATGAATTTAATATTAATTCATATGTAATATCTATGTATTTATATAAGGTTTCTTCTAATTATCTGGAGACAGCCTCCAAGTTTAATTCAAAAAAATAATACAAGTTGATGAAAGTCAAAACTTGAAATTAATAGAATAACGGTGGACAACCAAAAAGTAATGGCATCTTCTAGCAGGCTAGCGCCATATTCCATAAATAATCACGCACGAGATAAAAAAAAAATAATATAAGTAATTGTCTTGATGATCCACGCACACTCGTAATAAAATACAAAAAAAATATTATAAAATTTATTTCATGCATCAACTTATAGAATCACTATAATCAAGAAGATATTTGCCATAATATTAAACAAGTAAGATGTTGTGAGGATAAAAAATACACAGTACAGAGTTTAGAAGGAGGGTTGGATAAACTCATTAAGAGTTTTGTGTGTTAAAAAGATCTTTCATATCAGTTGCATTAACAACTGAGTATGTAACTCAATCCAATCTTTTTTCTTGAGCAATAAAAGATTTATGCGAAAGAGCTCAATCAGACAGTGAACGGTCTGCAAATGTATGCTGAATTGAAATAAGAATGCGAGAGAATTTGTTTCAAGAAACTCGAAGCAATGCTTCCACGTCTCCCTTCTTCCAATCAAGGAAGGATTTCACTAGAAGATTTATATCCGATCAGTCAGGTCACACCCGAGCTGAACTTCTAGTATCACAATCTACAACAGCATGTATGCTACGTTACAACGATTATCAAATGCTTTTGTAAGAATAGGAATGGATATTACGACCTAAAAGATTCAGGAACAAGCTGAAATCTTGTTATATAGGAATATCAGCACCATGCTGAAATCTTGTTACAAATGATAGGAATATAAACAACGTGCTGAAATCTTGTTACAAATGATATGAATATCAGCTCACAATCTGCTCTCTTTCGTTATAGCATTGTGTCTTCTTATGAGCGATTTTTTATTTATACTCGTTGGATCCAACGGTAATAAATATTACCCGTAGACACATCGGATGGATCCCTAAGTTGATACATGAAGCTAATAAATGCGCATTTAATTATCGTCCTGTACCTTGTACTGTTCCTTAAATGTTTTCCATCTTTGCACCAAAATGGCAACTCTGATAAAGAAGTAGCGCTCAGACTTTCCTCAGTTTAGCCGAAAGTGTCCTAACGACTATAAATGAATCCTAAAATGTCAACAAGTCGAATCATGCTACAATCGGAATGATTTGACAAGAATTTTATAGCATACTGAGGTCCTGAGCGAACTTGTAACGACCATGTTTTCCGAATAGAAACTATAATAAATGGAAGGATCGAATTGAATGATACACAAAATTTGTGTTATGATCGAAAAAGCAGCTCGGGAGTTCAGAGGGGGGCGAATGAACTCCTATGCTAATTTTGTCGAAAATCTGTTTTAAAAATTTTACAGCTCGCAGCTAATCTCTAAGCTGAATTACCAGCTTAGAGGATCTCAGTGACAATCTATTGTCTCGTGTAATAAAAATTTTTATGCGGGAAGAACACGATCCAACAGTGAACAGAGTAAATGCGTAAATGCAAAATTTAAGGGATCAAGAATTTGTTTACGGAAGTTCGGAGTTTAATCTTCTACGTCTCCCCTTCTTCCTCAACAGGAAGGATTTCCACTAGAAGATTTGATTTATACAAATCTTGTAACAACCCGATCCGACAGCCAGCAGCTGCAAGAACTCCTAGCCTCACAACGATAGAAACAGACCGCAATATGCTCTAAGATACAATGAAAACAGCTCTGAGCTGGTTTCCTATTCTATCACTCTCACGCTCTGTTTATGATTTTTACAAGAAAATCTCGACACTACAGAGTGAGTACAAGGATTTATGTGACACCAAGAATTGAATGAAAAACAGTCTAAGTGTGTGTCACTAGCTCTGAGTTGGTTTAGAGTATGAACTCTGTTTTTGCTCTTTGTTTTGCAAGCTTGTTGATTTAGCAGTATGTGAGTTAGTGGATCGTAGATTTGTAACTTCGTAACTTCTTCACAACTGATCTGCTCTTCAATTTATACTTTTTGGATGCAACAATAATAATTTTTATCATTAGACACGTATTACCAGTAGACACGTCGTATGTATCAAAAATGAGATAACTGCGGTGTCTTAAATGCCTGTACTATTCTCGTACACCTCCATTAAATGATTTTCCCTTTTGAACATGCTCTGTGTCGTATCTCGCTGAAAACATATCTCTGTATATCTGGGGATTAGTTCAAAGTAGTTCCAACGACTACAAATCATTACAGAGAAGTCAAACTCTTCACATCAATCTGTCTGAAACCTCAAAATAATCTAAAAGTCATTTTGCTATGTTATCCTTACTCAGTTGGTTTCCCGATCTGGTCTGTGCGTTGAACTGTTCTTCTAATCTGGTTCTAAGTTGTCTGCTCTCTAAGCTGATCTGCTTATCTAAACCGTTCCAGATATTAATCTTTGTTCACAACTGTCTTCTTCTATAGAAACACAAGCCTTCCTGATTGCATCCTTCTCTTCTAAAAGAATTTGGCTTGTCCTTCACTAACGCTATCACTGAAACATCCCGCTCTGAGCTGTTCTCAACTGAACCAATACAAACTGTGTTGTCTGATCTGTTTCGATATTTTCTCTTCAAAAACTGATGAGATCTAAATCTGCTCTTCTATCAACAGATGAACTGATTAGATACATGTTTTGTTCTTCCAAGTCGGTTTGTCCTTAACCAGCTTGGTTAAATTGTCTGAGCTGATTTTTCCTCAACTAGAGTAGCTAGCATCTCTAAGTTTCTAAGCTGGTTTGACCTTAACCAGCTTAACGAATACCCTGAGCTGGTTTGTTGTGAGGACTAGAAATCTTTTAAGTATGATTTAATGGTTAAGCAGCTTTTGGATTAATATTTGTCACGGAAATCGTGATTTCTGGGTGCTCAGCGATAGACGTAGAGTGATCAGCCGTGAGAAGTTGGTGATCGAGTGAGATCTGCGTCGAATTTGGAATTCAGTAGTTGCATGTTCCTATCGGGAAGTGATTCCAGTGGTAATTCAGATTTGAGGTTCATCGCTGGGAGAAGATAGGCCAGCAGCGTCTTTGCGCGGGAATTTGAGAGTATTCAGAAGTGAGTACTCAGCATTCATGTTGGTATTCAGTAGTGGCGTGATCAGATGTCGACGCTAGTCAACGCAGCTGTGAGAGTGTAGCGAGAGGCAGCTGTTAGTGTTAGCGCGCGGGCTTGAGAAGTTGTCGCGTGTTAGTCAACATCTGAGTTGACCGCTGGTTGTTAGCGCTATTCAGATGTTACTAGCGAGAGATCTGTTTCAACTGTAGAAGCTCTGCTACATCGTTTCGATTAGTTGGTGCAACGTCGTTTGCCGTGGAGTTAGTAACTTGTTTAGACACCTGAACCATATCAGCATAGCCAGTTGAGGGCGAAAGCTGGAGTCAGCTTTGAGAGAGATTTTGCCTTAGTATAAGCAGAGACCTGAATTGCTTAGAACAACAGTGATTCGAGGATTTATATATACCAAGTGTTGCTCAACACTTAGCGTATTTTGAACCCGATATTCCTCATCGTTTTCTCCAGTAAACCCTCAATAGTTACTGTTCATTCGAACCCTTCTCCGGCAAATTGCCGTCGATTTCGCCATTGTTTGAAGCGAGACCGGTGGCGATGAGCTCGTCTTGAGTAGCTCTTTCGATTGATACCAGATACGAAGCCCGGTTCGATGTTGGAGAGGGAACGCGAAGAAGCTGTGAGTTGGTGTGTTTTTGCGACAGTCGAGTAGAGCGTTCTCCTGTGCGTGTGAGCTTCTGGATTTGAGCTCCAGGGAAGTCCCTGCTATGTTGGATGTGACCAGCGAGGTAACAATCTAGAGCAGGCTGAAATTGCCGTGCCTGGTGAGATCTGTTGAGGTATAATTTGAGAATTGAAAGTACGAGTTGAGCTTTTGTCAACAGCTTAGACATAGCGTGTTAGTATTTTGAGGCATGATTTCTGTGCTAGTGAATTCTGTGATTACATGACAGCTTGATTGAATTGATATGCTCTGTTTACGTAATTTATGCATGATTAAAATCATATTTGAATTTCATGACATTCATGCATACATATTGAGCCTTCGATCGATTGAGAACCTGAGATAGAGCCACGTTGTGACCGACAGACAGATGTGTCGTGCCTGAAAGGTACAACGCTATCATCAGAGTGGTGACCAACTGATTAGTTGTGTCTGAAAACCACCGAGCTGTGATAGTTGACGGGCCTGATGATAACGGACTGATGATTTTCCCGGTTGATACACTGTGCGGGTATAGAGGCTCGATTGAGTTTACTGCCAGTTGATTAGCAGGCCTTGATGACCGATGTTCTTTGACAGCCACATGCATTCATGAATTAGAATACTGCACGTTTATGATTTGCTGTTATATTAGTGCTCATTCGTACTGAGGCTTGACCTCGTATTCTTTTCCTGCTTTTGTGTTGTTTGGGTCTGTGTTGTCCATTTGCAGGATCTTCAGGTAACCAAGCTGGACAGACTGGAACCCCAGCTGGTCGATCCCCATTTCCTTGAGTCCCAGTTATTATTTTATTATGTATTGATCCAGGGGATGCCCTGAGGTTATATGTATTTGAGGGATCGTTGTTGATTTGATTTGTGATTACCTGTTGTTGTGTGAGTTTGGATTTAACTCGTATTTTGATTATGGCTATTTTGAGGATATGATTTGGTTCAGGCCCAACTTTATTTCGAAAATTTTTAGCCCTATTTTATGCTTCCGCGTTTATGTGCTTAATTGTGCTATTAATTATTGTTAATTAGCACGGGGCCTGACATTTTTGGTATCAGAGCTTAAACTGGGATAAGCTCATTTTCTTTTGATCACACTCGAGTCTAGGCACAGAGTTTGTATTTGATTTTGATTGACTCTGTGGCTTATGTGATTATTTTACTTGCCTCTGTGATTATCTGGTGTTAGTTTTTACCCTGAGATTTGATTAGATGCCGCCGAGAAGAGGTAGAGGTAGGACTGCTAGACTTTCCGCTGAGGAGTCTAGGGCCTCAGATAGTGATGAGGGCATTCAGCAGAATATCCCTTTGCGTCGTCGAGAGAGACAGGCAGAGGTAGAGGATGTGACTAGACAGATTGGCGAGATGGAGTTAGTTCTAGCGTGATGAATCCCCCGACATTTGTGGGCGCCGAGGGAGGTTTGATGGCCGAGGGTTGGCTAGTTCAGATGGAAGAATTGTTTGATGCCTTGGAGTACGTCCCCCAGAAGAGATTGAAGCTAGCGGTGTTGCAGTTGAGAGATAATGCGCAGCGCTGGTGGAGAGGTACTTCCCGTATCTTGCGAGAGAGTGGGGCTGTGATTACCTGGGAGAGCTTCTGTGCAGCGTTCCGACAGGAGTATACCCCAGATTCCTACTACAACAGTCGTGAGCGAGAGTTTGACAACCTGAAGCAAGTGAATATGAAGGTGGCCGAGTATGCCAGACAGTTCTCTTCGCTATTGATGTATGTTCCCCATGTAGCTAACCAGGAGAGGACTAAGAGGAATAAGTACCTGAAGGATTTGAGGCCTGATTTGTTCCGGATGGTGTTGTCTGGTTCACCTGCGACTTATGCTGAGGCCTTGGATTGGGCTGTAGATATTGAGGAGAGTTTGTTGGAGGCACAGGCTCCGGTTCAACCGTCAGTGGGGCGCACTTTTCAACCGGTGAAAGATGTGTCGCAATCGTTTCAGTCTCCTCAAGGGTCACTGTCAGGCCTCGTGCTAATTTCTCACAATTAACACATAATAAACGCATAAACACGAAAGCTAAAAATCAGGGCTTAAAAATTTTTCGAAATCATTTGGGCCTGAACTCAAAATCATCATTTAAAATATCAATACTAAAAATATGAGTTTACTCAAACTCATACAAAACAGGTAACATCATAACTCAATCATCAACGATCCCCAAAATACATAACAACAGAGGGCATCCCCTGGTTCAATACATAATAAAAGGAGACTGGGACTCAAGGGAACGGGGATCGACCAGCTGTACCACCACTTTGTCCAGCTTGGTTACCTGAAGATCCTGCAAATGGGTAACACAGACCCAAACAACACAGAAGCAGGAAAACAAATACGAGGTCAAGCCTCAGTACGAAGAGCTCTAAATAAACAGCAACTCATAAACATGCAGTATCTAAAGTCATGAGATGCATGAGGCTATCAAGGAAATCGGATATCAAGACCAGCATATCAACTGGCAATCAAAAATCGGTCGAGCCTCTACACCCACTCAGTAAACATCCACCGAGGGGAAATCATCGATCCGTGATATTCCAGGCCCGTCAGCCCATCACAGCTCGGTGGTATTCCGATACAACAACTCCGTCGATCCACCACTCCGATGATAGCGTTGGACCATTCCGCACAGCTCATCAGTCTGCCGGTCGCAACGTGGCTCTCAAACAGGTCATCAATCAATCAGATGGCTCAATATATATGCATGTATGCCAATAAATTCATATCAGAATTACACATGCATAGAATATGTAACAGCACATACAAATCAGTAATTCGGGCAGTTCACATAATCACATAATTCACAGTAGCCATCTCGCAACTCCAATACTAGAACGTTATGCTCGAAGCTGTTAAATCACGCTCAGATTCGTACCTTAATCCTCAAAATCTACCTCACAGATTCAATACAGGGCACGGCAGCACGCCCGGCCTGAGGAAGCAGATTTCTCCTGGTACAAAACTCACGGCAGAAAGCTACTGAAATCTCAAATCTGTCAAAGCATACAACAATTCAGCTTACACTAATTCGAATCTGCTTAGAACCTACGGCCAGAATCTCAAATCCATTCTTACTCATCTACGTAGGCTCATACAGCTGAAACTAAGCTCAAACAGCAAGATGTACTCACCCAAAAGCTCAAAATAACTGGAGACAACTTCTGCTCAACGGTAGAGAAAATCTCACGAGCACGCAGATTCTTCGGGATCCTTCAAATCGTTGCCTATAGATTTCTAGCTGGTATCAATCGAAAGAGCTAGTCTCGGGGAGTCCAGCGCCACCAAGATCGTCAAAAACAGAGGCTGGAATCGGCATAAATCTAGGGATGGAATGTTCGGATGAACAGTATCGATCGAGGGTTTCTACAGAGAAGAGGATAAGAAAATATCGGGTGTAAAATACTCTAAGTGTAACTCCACACTTGTATTTAAATCCTCTATTTAATCTCTATCGAACAAGGCAGATCCCGACTCAAACAGATTCTTGCATCGCTATTTTTCACAAAACAGATCTCTCGATCAGCGCTCAACCCGACAGATTTCTCAACGCTAACGCTAACACCCGTGCGCTACACAAAATGACATCGTATCGATGAAATCTGGAACACCCTAACGCTAACTAATCAAAACGGCAGCGTTCCAAATAAACAGATCTCAGCGCTAACACAACAGACCTCAGCGCTACCGCTAATGACCAAAACGACGACGCATCAACTTAATAGAACGACGTCACATCGCTCAACCAGATCTCTCACCAAAGCACAACGCTAGTGCTCATCGCTGGTCGATGCCACAACCAGCAGTCAACTCTACAATGTTGACCCACACGTGTCACCCTCTCACGCACTCGCGCTAGCGCTACCAGATCTCTACAGCGAAACCAGATCTCTCCTCGGAACGCATTAACGATCCAGCAGTCAACACCACAGTTGACCAACATGACATCTGCTTACGTCACATAGTAGCGCTACCAGATCTCTCGCTACTATCAATTGTGTTTACCTGCTTTGACATCTGGAACCATGAAACAAAAGCGCTTTACTCTCGACCATCCAGTTTTCACCAGAACGACGATGTTTCACAAAAACCCGCGGCATCTCATGCAACGCTAGGGAAAATAGATCTCACTCGAAACGATGGCATATTGCTTCTCTCGCTACAAAATACGAGGTAACTATCAAGCGTCCAACGACAACAGATTTCTTGAGAAATCTGAACAGATCTCACACAACACTGATCGCTGAACTCAAAATTACCAAAACATCCAGAATTTCTCTAATTATGAAATCTGACCCAAATTCAATTACGAAACCCTCTAACTGAAATCTGAATTCTCAATTCCGATTAGTTCAACCAATTCAACTCCAAATTCTCGCACAGATTTCACTAAAAATCTCAAATCTGAAATCTGAAAATTCAAGATTACAAAATCTCATGATTAATCCTGTACAAATTCGATTAATCACTATTTAGAATTCTCAATCCTCACAGTCACAGCAATCGAGTCGTCAAAGGTTCAAACCACGAGGCAAACAGTTTAATAAGAAGGCACATTCGAGTTCCTCTGGTTCTGTGAGTTCTGGTGGCAGTAGTTCTGGCGGTGTGTTTTGTGGACAGTGCGGAGTGAAGCATGAGACTTCGCAGTGTCGTAGAGTTCGAGGTCTATGTCATCTTTGTGGACAACCGGGACATTTTTCTAGAACGTGTCCTTTGATGGGAG
This sequence comes from Dorcoceras hygrometricum, assembly GCA_001598015.1. Classification (NCBI taxonomy): domain Eukaryota; kingdom Viridiplantae; phylum Streptophyta; class Magnoliopsida; order Lamiales; family Gesneriaceae; genus Dorcoceras; species Dorcoceras hygrometricum. The sequence continues at coordinate 167,578 of KV002480.1, forward strand.
GGCAGTCTTTGGGTCAGTCGTAACAAGGTTCCGCTGGTGGTTCTTCACAGCGGCAGCAACATTTTGTTCCGTGACAATGATCTGGATTCCAACCTCCTGAGCCTAGGTTTGTAGTACCCTCGAGACCTCAGTTTCCGGGACCGCATCAGGCCCAGTAAACGAATGCCTTGACGAGAGAGCAGGCTGATGAGATACCTACGGGAGTGATTCAAGGTACATGCCTTATCTTTTGATTTTCCTACACGAGTTTTGATTGACACTAGAGCATCACACTCCTTCATTTCTGAGTTATTTGTGTATGAGCGTGGGTTGAGTTCTTCCCCACTGTGTGATGTTGTCTCCATGTCCACCCCTGCTGGTGTGAGTCTGTTGTCCCGAGATATGGTGTTGAATTGCCTGATTAGATTTGATGAGCATGTTTTGATGACCCATCTTATTGTTTTGGGAATTAGAGATTTTGATTGTATCTTGGGTATGAATGTGCTGACTAAAACTAGAGCGACCGTTGATTGTTTCCATGGTGTAGTGAGGTTTAGGCCTCGATCTGGAGAGAAATGGGAGTTCTATGGTGTTGATTCGCGACCTAAGATTCCTTTAGTATCTGCCATGGAGATGTTTAGTTTGTTGTCGCTAGAGAATTCAGGATTATGATCTATGCCCTAGATGTTTCCCATGAGTCGAGAGTGGATTTGAGCGATGTTCCGATTGCTCAAGAGTTCCCAGATGTGTTTCCAGACGAGATTCCTGGATTTCCGTCCGAGGCGAGAGATTGATTTCGGTATAGAGGTTGTGCCTGATACAGCCCCGATTTCAGAGCTCCGTATCGGTTGGCCGCCAGCAAAGTTGAAAGAACTCAAGGATCAGTTGAGAGATCTTCTTGAGAAAGGCTTCATCAGACCAAGTATGTCGTCTTGGGGAGCTCCGATTCTGTTTGTGAAGTAGAAATATGGATCTATGATGATGTGTGTAGATTTTCGGCAGTTGAACAAAGCAACGATCAAGAATAAGTATCCGTTGCCGAGGATTGATGACTTGTTTGATCATTTGCAAACATCGGCCGGATACTCGAAGATTGACTTACGCTCTGGCTATCACCAGTTGTGAATTAGAGATGTCGATGTAGCGAAGATAGCTTTTTGGACGAGATACGGGCATTATGAGTTTCTTGTGATGCCGTTTGAGTTGACGAATGCCCCTGCTGTTTTCGTGGATTTGATGAATCGCGTCTTCAACGAGTATATCGATCGGTTCGTGATTGTCTTCATAGATGACATCTTGGTGTATTCGAGGAGTTTCAGAGAGCATAAGGAGCAGTCGAAGCAGTTCTAACTGGGAGCGACCTAGTAATGTTTCCGAGATCCGTAGTTTCTTCGATTGGCTGGCTATTATAGGCGTTTCATTGAGAAGTTTTCTTCGATAGCCAGGCCGATGACTCAGTTGACCCAGAAGGATAGGAAGTTTGTTTTGGACTGATGAGTGTGAGTCGATTTCCAGTTGCTGAAGGAGAAGTTGACTACTGCTCCTGTTTTGGGCTTGCCATCGGGTTCTGGAGGTTTTGTGGTGTGCTCTGATGCTTCTCGAGTGGTTTAGGGTGTGTTTTGATGCAGAACGGGCACATGATTGCGTATGCGTCTCGACAGTTGAAGCCTCATGAGACGAGATACCCCGTTCATGATTTAGAGTTGGCTGCGATTGTGTTTTCCTTGAAGATATGACGACACTATCTGTATGGTGAGGAGTTTGTGGTGTACACCGACCACAAGAGTTTGAAGTATATCTTCACCCAGTCAGATTTGAATATGAGGCAACGTCGTTGGATGGAGTTGCTTAAGGATTTTGATTGCGAGATTTAGTATCAGCCTTGGCGGATGAACTTAGTAGCCGATGCTTTGAGTAGGAAAGCCCAGCTTGCTATGCTAACATCCTTGAGTATCTCGAGAATCCACGAGCAGTTGAGTACTTCGGGTTGGCGATTCCAACCGAGTGATCAGTACTTCATGGTTTCTTCGATTCAGGTTGAACCACAGATTGTGTTTGACATCAGAGAGGCGCAGATGACTGATCCGTATATCCATGAGTTGAAGATTAAGGCCCAGAATGGTCTGTCTGAAGATTTCTTTGTTGCTTCTGATGGATGTTTGAGATTTAGAGGAAGATTGGTGGTTCCGAACTTGATTGATTTGAAATAGACTATTCTGAATGAAGCGCATTGTAGTCGATATAGCGTACATCCGGGGGAGAAGAATATGTACCATGCTTTGAAGTCTCACTACTGGTGGGAAGGCATGAAGAGCGACATTTCTGGTTTTGGTGCTCGATGTTTGAATTGCCAGCAGGTCAAGGCTGAGAGAATGAGACCTGGTGGATTGTTGCAGAGTTTAGAAGTGCCCCAATGGAATTAGGAGCACATCGCCATGGATTTTGTGACTCATTTGCCTCGATCATCTAGGTGATGCGATGCGATATTGGTGGTGATTGATAGACTCTCTAAGTCAGCCCATTTCATTCCCTATGATGTGAGGTGTTCGATGAAGAAAATGGCGAAGTTGTATGTCGACCATGTGGTTAGATTGCATGGAGTGCCTATTTCGATAGTTTCAGATAGAGATCCGAGATTCACCTCTCGATTTTGGAAGAGTTTGCAAGCAGCAACGTGTTCGAGATTGGCTATGAGTACAGCCTATCACCCACAGACAGATGGCCAATCTGAGAGGACCATCCAGACTTTAGAAGATATGCTGCGTGCAGTTGTGATGGATTTTAGTGGTGGCTGGCAGGATTCTTTGTCCTTAGTTGAGTTTTCTTACAACAACAGCTACCAAGTGACTATTGGAATGGCTCCGTTTGAAGCATTGTATGGTCGAAAGTGTAGATCACCAATTTGCTGGGAAGAAATTGGCGAGAAACAGTTATCTACTCCTGAATTTGTGCAGAATATGAAAGATCAGATTGAATTGATTCGGAGTAGGATGAAAGCTGCACAAGATAGACATGCTAGCTATGCTAATAAGCGACGCAGACCGTTGGTTTTGAGGTTGGCGATCGGGTATTTCTCAAAATTTCTCCTTTCAAGAGTGTTATGAGGTTCAGATTCAAGGGTAAGTTAGATCCAAGATTCGTTGGTCCCTTTGAGATTGTTGAGCGGATTGGACAGTTGGCTTATAGATTGAAGCTGCCTGTTGAGTTAGCAGCGATGCATGATGTGTTTCATGTGTCAATTTTGAGAAAATATGAGCCAGATCCATCCCATGTGCTGAGGACTGATGAAGTAGAGTTGGATCAGCCCCTAAGTTATGTTGAGTATCCAGTGCAGATTCTGGACAGGAAGGAGAAACAGCTGAGGAATAAGATTATACCGTTGGTGATGGTCCAATGGAGCAAGCATGGCCGTGAAGAAGCTACCTGGGAAGTTGAAGAAAAGATGAGACATGAATGGCCTCATCTGTTTGAGTTATGACAGTAGCGATCCAGGTAACCTTCTAGCTTGATTGACTTCGTGATTTAAGTGATTTTGCTGCTGAATTGAGATTCTGTTTAGTATTGAGTTTTACTAGGAAGTATGGCATGGGTGTATTAGGAATGGTGTCTAGTATAGTGTGTTGTGAATAAGCTATCTTGCCGTTGTGATTTTGATTCAATGTCTTAATTGATTTCGAGGACGAAATCGATTTCTAGTGGGGGAGAGTGTGAGGACTAGAAATCTGTTAAGTATGATTTAATGGTTAAGAAGCTTTTGGATTAAGATTTTTCATGGAAATCGTGATTTCTGGGTGCCCAGCGATATACGTAGAGTGATCAGCCGTGAGAAGTTGGTGATCGAGTGAGATCTACGTCGAATTTGGAATTCAGCAGTTGCATGTTCCTATCGGGAAGTGATTCCAGTGGTAATTCAGATTTGAGGTTCATCACTGGGAGAAGATAGGCCAGCAGCGTCTTTGCGCGGGAATTTGAGAGTATTCAGAAGTGAGTACTCAGCAGTGATATGATTCAGATGTTGGTAGTCAGTAGTGGTGTGATCAGATGTCAACGCTAGTCAACGCAGCTGTGGGAGTGTAGCGAGAGGTAGCTGTTAGTGTTAGCGCGCGGGCTTGAGAAGTTGTAGCGTGTTAGTCAACAGCTGAGTTGACCGCTGGTTGTTAGCGCTATTCATATGTTGCTAGCGAGAGATCTGTTTCAACTGTAGAAGCTCTACTACTTGGTGCGACGTCGTTTGCTGTGGAGTTAGTAACTTGTTTAGACACCTGAACCATATCAGCATAGCCAGTTGAGGGCGAAAGCTGGAGTCAGCTTTGAGAGGGATTTTGCCTTAGTATAAGCAGAGACCTGAATTGCTTAGAACAACAGTGATTCGAGGATTTATATATACCAAGTGTTGCTCAACACTTAGCGTATTTTGAACCCGATATTCCTCATCGTTTTCTCCATTAAACCCTCAATAGTTACTGTTCATTCAAACCCTTCTCCGGCAAATTGCCGTCGTTTTCCGCCATTGTTTGAAGCGAGACCGGTGGCGATGAGCTCGTATTGAGTAGCTCTTTCGATTGATACCAGATACGAAGCCCGGTTTGATGTTGGAGAGGGAACGCGAAGAAGCTGTGAGTTGGTGTGTTTTCGCGACAGTCGAGTAGAGCGTTCTCCTGTGCGTGTGAGCTTCTGGATTTGAGCTCCAGGGAAGTCCCTGCTGTGTTGGACGTGACCAGCGAGGTAGCAATATAGAGCAGGCTGAAATTGCCGTGCCTGGTGAGATCTGTTGAGGTAGAATTTGAGAATTGAAGGTACGAGTTGAGCTTTTGTCAACAGCTTAAACATAGGGTGTTAGTATTTTGAGGCATGATCTGTGCTATGTGAATTCTGTGATTACGTGACAGCTTGATTGAATTTATATGCTCTGTTTACGTAATTTATGCATGATTAAAATCAGATTTGAATTTCATGACATTCATGCATACATATTGAGCCTTCGATCGATTGATAACCTGAGATAGAGCCACGTTGTGACCGGCAGACAGATGTGTCGTGCCTGAAAGGTACAACGCTATCATCAGAGTGGTGACCAACTGATTAGTTGTGTCTAAAAACCACCGAGCTGTGATGGCTGACGGGCCTGATGATCACGAACTGATGATTTCCCCGGTTGATACACTGTGCGGGTATAGAGGCTCGACTGAGTTTACTGCCAGCTGATTAGCAGGCCTTGATGACCGATGTTCTTTGATAGCCACATGCATTCATGACTTAGAATACTGCACGTTTATGATTTGCTGTTATATTAGTGCTAATTCGCTGAGGCTTGACCTCGTATTATTTTCCTGCTTTTGTGTTGTTTGGGTCTGTGTTGCCCATTTGCAGGATGTTCAGGTAACCAAGCTGGACAGATTGGAACCCCAGTTGGTCGATCCCCATTTCCTTGAGTCCCAGTTATTATTTTATTATGTATTGATCCAGGGGATGCCCTGAAGTTATATGTATTTGAGGGATCGTTGTTGATTTGATTTGTGATTACCTGTTGTTGTGTGAGTTTGGATTTAACTCGTATTTTGATTATGGCTATTTTGAGGATATGATTTGGTTCAAGCCCAACTTTATTTCGAAAATTTTTAGCCCTATTTTATTCTTTCATGTTTATGTGCTTAATTGTGCTATTAATTATTGTTAATTAGCACGGGTCCTGACATTTGTCCTTAACCAGCTTAACTATTGTATACTAGTTTAGCTCTGACCTGTTTCTACAATCAACGCAGTATACTCTGTCTTCAATCGGTCGATCCATCTCTGAGCTGATTAATCTCTTTTATTGTCTTCACCAAAACTTATAAATTTACTCCATCAATTTATACTTGGTCCATAAACAAATAACCAAATACTTCTGAACTATATTGTGAAATTAATGAAATTTCATATTTTGAACTGGAAAACAACTCATAATATATAAATGTGTGGAATTCAAACAAACATTTACTAACTGAATTCACTCAGTTTATGACAATTGTATCTATCATTCAGATTACATGGAATAAATTATGAAGAAATCGGAAACATTCAAAACATGTATCTAATCTTTCTATACAACAAAAATACTGTAAACTAAATCAGCATGGAAATGAATGTCTACGATACACCCCCGATCTGATCCAGCTCGCACCAACCGGCAACCTCTAAACCAGATCACCTGCACTCAGAAAAACTATTGAGCCTAGAGGCCTAGCAAGCAACTCTAGAAATAATTAAGGCAGGCAGTACATGCATAGAAATAGCTTTTACTGTAAATGAAAGCTCATAAGCTGATATACCCGAAAGCTGAACAACTGAATACTGCGAAACTGAGAAACTGAGACCCTGAGAAACTGAGAAACTGAGAAACTGGAAAAGCATAAACTGAACATGCTTGAAACATAATGAAAACATTTACTGTTATTAAGAATATTTACTGATATTAAAGTAATTTGTTGGTCCCATTATACGGGGTACCAGATCACAACAGTGCTCTGATACCAATTGATAGGATCAATTTTGGGGGTGTGCGTGAATTCTCACACAACTCGCGTAGGCTCTCACACAACCTTAGACACCGAACCCTTAAGTTAAGTGCAAAAAGAAATTGGTTTGAAAGCAAAAAAACACGCAACACATACCGGATTGCGCATGAAACAAACCAGCGGCTCTGCGAGCTGGTTCAACATATGCGATCTGGTTTATATAATACTTGAGATGCAATAGCTCAGTGTTATTAAATATTAAGTGCACCGAGATACATATTGAGTAATGAAGTAAAATCATGCGAAAATAACTCAAACTGAACTCTTATAATCGAAAGCTCATTTATGGTTTATTTAACACAGTTTGTTAAATATGCAATGCATATGAATGTAATGCAGAAAGCTGTAAAACGATACGCTGCGATTTGTTTATGGAAGTTCGAAGCTAAATCTCCTACGTCTCCCCTTCTTCCGCAATCGGGAAGAATCCACTAGAAGACTTTGATTACAGTGGCCCCCGCTGTAACCCGATCCTATGACCAGCAGCCGCAAGAACTCCTAGCCATCACTTCATACCAGCCCTCAAGCTGCGTGTGTCTAACTCACTTCTTTACTGCCTCAGTGAGAAAGGCTACATACACTTTTTTAACGTCTCGGTGCGAAAGACAACGTAGACTTGTTTAACGTCTCTGTCCAAGGACTACAATGGAGAGTTTTTAATTTGATTCACTCAGCTAATCTAATCAGCTCTCTCAAATATATGTGAGTGACTCGTGTGTGAGATTACAATGTATGCTCAATCTCTCAAAGATAAAATCTCACACATTGGGAAGTGCTCCTGTCACCTCACGAGGACGAGCCTGAACGTGAACACCGGTGATGTTTAATAATTATTCATTACAAACCATCAAGCCTCGTAGTGCAGCTCAAAACCAGTCTATTACATAATCAAAATGATTGACTTTTACAATTTGAATAACATATATGCGGAAGCGAAAGAACAATAATGAAATAAGTCTTCACCAGCCCTAAAACAGTCTTGTTCATCTTCTTCAGTTCACTCTTCATTCTTATCTGGGTGGAAAAAATAAGTGTTGAGTGTTTGGGGAAACACTCAGCAAGTGGGGGAACCATTCGAGCATAACAAACATATATATATATATATATATAT
>KV002480.1:175613-202381 GCA_001598015.1 Dorcoceras hygrometricum
GAGCATGCAGATAGATAGTGACCTGGTGATCTATCGAACTACCCTCCTTCGGATTTTCCAAGTGGTTACCATTTGTCGAGTGGAAAGTCCGAGGTCTTGGTTGTACTGATTAGTCCTCACGACTCGAAACGTCATTGAGACTCTACATGATAGGCATCTCACTTTGACCCGTTTGCCGACTCACTTGGGGTCACCAGGCGTCGGGATTGGGTGAGACCCCGATGCATGTAGGAGTCGTTGCATCGTTGTCTAGGATTCACCGCTCGCAGACATGCGTGGATATCCTATGCTATCTGAGGGGATAATAGTGTGCAAATCTCTGGCCAGAGTACTAGAAGTGTTTTAGGTAAATGTGTTTACCTAGTTACACTCGCGATGTCACTATTCGATCTCCAAGATGTATGCATAGCTATCGGATCTCTAGCGACTCTCGATTTACCAATGATCGTTGATCTGATCGGGATATATGGATTGAAAGGACCGTACAGTACGCTAACCACGACCGACTGGTTCTTGCAGGCACTATCAGTGATACCTAGGGGATCATGGGGCGATGTTGCTAGACGCTTTACCATGATCCGTTGGGTAGGTCCGGAATTGTGATTCCGGAGCCACAATGGTTGTGGGCCCACGGCTAGCTGTATCCCTGAACCATTGAGGGTCACACAAGTACTGGATTCGAAACTCCCACACGGATACTCAGCTCAATGTGTTGAGCACGAGAAGAGGATTTTGGGAAGTATGACTTCCTGAAAGGTCAACAGGGGTCAAACCGGGATTTGACTCTGTTGAGGGGCAAAACGGTCATTTTGCTATTTAGGGTTAGATGATCTGAAAAATTGTTTTTCACATCATAACATTCAGTTTTGGAAACTGAGTCGATCGGTCCGATCTGATCGGCGATCGGAGTTACGATGAAGTCGCAGCGATTTATATCGTCATTTGGACTCGGGCCCGTTGGACCGGCCCAAGTCCAACATTAAGTCTATATAAGTTTGGACTTAATTAAGAAGAGTAATCATTGTGACAATTATCATACACTAAACCTAACCCTATACTAAAAGCGCCGCCTCCCTCCCTTTCTCCAAGCCGCCGCCGCCGCCGCCCGCCGTGCGCCGCCGCCGCCCGCCGCCGATCGTCGCCGGAATTTCGTTCTGGCCAGTTCGACGTGGAGAATCCGATCGTGCTGATCTCGTCAGGACTTCTAGTGCAGTCTGACGAAGGAGCTTCGAGTCTGGTCGTGGACCGGATTGACGAATCTACCGCAATCAACCGAGAAGCGCCGGGTTCTTGAAACACCGGTTGGAGCCAGGCACAAGTGCCAGACAGGTGACCTGCTAAACACCCTATGTATGTTGATACGTAGATCTGTTTAACTATTCGTATTGATCGCATCCCGGTAAAATTTTTGTTCTTCCGCTGCCTGCCGGGGTGCGGATCCGGATCAATCCCAACATTTACTTCTCTAAGGGGGCGATGCCTTAATCATATCATATGATTCAGAGTGCAAAATTCTGTATTCCCATATCAATTCGATTCATATAAGCACTAAGACAGAGCAAATATTAATGGCATGCATAGCATGAATCATAACACAACTTTGACACGAAACAAGTGCTCGAATGATAATTTCAGAACAGAATATAACATGAACAATCATATAGTTTAGAATACATAAAAAAAGCCCACTTACTTGATTACTGCTCAAAATATGATAAATATGGTAGCAATGCTTGATTCAGTATCTGGTTGCTACTCGAAGTGGATCACGAATATAGGGATTTTCTGAAGTTGCATAATTATGAAAATCAACCATATTTCATAAGCATCTGCGATATACGAAACTGTCGGTTAGGAACAAAGTTGGTTGGAATGTTCACAAAAGGAAAAAAATAATTGTGAACAAAAGATCGGATTTGTAAGCCATTTGAATTCATATGGGGACGGTGATAGAAGCTATAGTTTTTGTCATATATAATGCGTACAGTAGAATTGAAAAGGTATTTTGTAAAATCTAACCTTTGGATCATGATAAAATTTGAACATATATTGAAACATTATGAAATAGCTTTTGAACAGTCAAGATCTTCTTTCGAGGAAATTTGTAACCGTTTCTAAGCGATGACAAGAGCTGCAGATTTCTCGTATGGAATCTATATAGAATTAGTGCAAAGGTGTTTTAAAAAACACTAACCGTTGGATTGGAATGAAATATGGAAACCATATGCAAGACATAACTAAGTAAAATCTGAATGGTGGAGATCAAAAATAGCGATCATTCGAAATCCGTTTAGGATGATAAACAGAAGCTGCAGTTTTCTCACATGTAATCTGTGCAGCATTTTTGCGAATTTGATTTACGGAAAAATAACCGTTGGATTAGAATGAAATTTTTACCTAGTATTCCAAACTTAGAGGAGCTAATTCATGATGGTGGATATCGGATTCTAAGAAATTGAGAAGTGGCAATAGAGTTCGGACAGTAGGCCTTCAGAATGATGCTAAAAATGCTCAAAAATTCAACCTCTTGTTTTCGAAATGGTGCAGCCTATTGCACGATTTTGACATGATTTCTTGATGTTTATACAATGTATTTATTCATTTTTGAAGTGTGTTATATATAGGTGAGGTTGGGGAGTTTGAAGGGTCACCTTTTTATGGTCATGAATCACCACTTTATGGTCATAATGAGGCATTATTTAATGGCTACTTATGGTGAGAAGTTAATTTAGAATTTAAGACATTGATTATTCACGGAGAATAAAAATATATGATAAAATAATAGTTTAATTGAATAGAATGTTATACATTTCAGGTTCTCACAACTCCTGTCTGAGATGGTTTCACCAATGTCTTCCCAGAGCTTTGGTTGTGCGTGCTGATGTTTTACATTTCTAATTTGCACAACACTTCGCTTTTCTCTATGCGCTCTTCTGTTATATGTGCCTCCCCTTTTTTTTTCTTGTGCTCTACTCTTGTTATTTATATTCTGACGTGGAGGTTAATCCGTTGGGCAAAAAGTTGTAGCCGTTGAAAGTCTTCTGACACTGTTGTACTTTGCGTCCTTTGTCTTTAAATGCGTTGCAGGCTTTTCTTCACTTTAAGCACGTGAGCACTGTACTTGAGAAGGCAATACAAGCAAATCGATTTGAATGCTGAAAAGCAGTCTTCGTATAGTCTTGTATTCAAATCGCTTTGCTCGTAGATTTGATAGCATCTGTCATGCTATCCGAACTGGTTTGTTCTTTAACAGTTTACCAGCTTATCTCAGTTCTGGTTTGTGTTGAGCTGGTCTTTACTTCGATATGTTCTCTTCTTCTCTTCGTATCTGCTCTTGAGCTGCTCCAAGCCAGCTTGTTCATCATACTCAGCAGGTCGCTTCTCTGAGCTGATTTCTCAGCTGGTTTCCTTCCCAGATGGTTTCCTTCCCAGCTGGTTGCTTCTTTCACTATAGCAGCCTTCTGCTTCCCCATCGTGAGCATCCAGCTGCTGGGATCCTTGATCAGGTTTTCTCTTCCCTGATCTGGTTTACCAGCTTGACTCTATTCTTCTCATCAAGAGTCACTGTGTGCTTGCTTGTTCTCTTGGTCCATTCAGACATCTCATCCAAATCATCAGCAATCACACCTTTCTTTTTCACTGGTTGATTGAGCCAGTTCTTCACGTAGAACTGCAATCCAGCACCAGTGATTATATCCCAACTTTTTTGGGATATAATGATTAGTTCTAATTCAGTCTTTCCAAGGACTGAGATCCCTATGATGAACTGATCATAGTTGCGCCTAGTTATCCGACCTGCACTTGATCACTGCGCTTGTCTATGCATCGGCACTTGAACACCGCACTTGTACGCTGCACTTGATTTGCTCTTGAACCGTTCTGCACTTCACCAAATCTTCTCTGCGCTTGGTCTCTGAACTGCTCTTGAACTGCTCTTGCATCAAACTGGTAGACCAACTTGGTGTTCCCTGTAGTCTGGAAGACTTCTGCTGTACCAGCTCAGGCATCCCTTCACTGTTCCAGCATAGATATCTTCAAACGAACCAGCTTAGGTGTCCCCTTACTCTTCCAGTTTGGTTATCTTCCTTCCTTCTTAATCAAATGAATTTCACAAGTCATATAAACCGTTAGTAAGATATTAATAGATCTTGTGTTAATCAAAACTTAGATTCTGATCTGTAAAGTAATATAAATTTTTCTTAAAGCTGTGGTTGTAAATAACCTTGTGCTTTGTTCTTATTTTCTATTGAATTATGGCCCAGAAACTCTCCTTAGGTCAAAGTCGCTTGATCAAGCTATCATCTGAAATCAGGAAATGGGGAATAAATCCCAACTATCCTGTGAATGGTATATAGTTTTTCAACCATAATCATTGTCCATCCCAATGTGAAGAGGCACACTGGTTTGTCAGCAAGCGTCCTCACCATTCCTCTGCTGACCATCTGTTATCTTTGCCATAAATCACTTTAAACTTGAAATATAATTTTTTCAAAACTATTATGATAATGACAAGGAAACTTCTGTCAATCCTCCTTCGTCACCTTGCCATATATCATTAAAACATTTTCTCTGCTGAAACTTTCTTTAAAATGCTCGTAAAACTTTATTTAAACTGATTTTCTTGGATCTGAAACAGATCACTTTCATATATGGTTTGCTATTGTAAAAATCTTTTGATTTTCAAAATCTACTAGAAGTTCGTCGGAATTCAATCGAAGAAGAAAACTTGAATCAGCTCGGGCTATAGAAAAGAATAATGAACAACAGAGCTCTAAGCTGATAAACTAGCTCTTGAAATTGGACATAACTTCGAACAGATTGGGGTTATAGCTTCGAATTAAAGCTAAGGGAAAGAAGAACTAAACTTGAAATTATTGTATCAGTCCGGAGTGGACCTAAGCTGAACCAGCTCGGAGCATGGCTCAAAGTAGAAAATCAGCTCTGGGCTGTTTGGTCAACTCAGATTAGGAAAAATCAACACATCTTAAATGAGCAGACTGGATTACGATGGTAAAACAAAGTAAACTCGGCTTGGATAATGAAATCAGATTACGAGCGTAAAACAGCTCTGGAAACTAAAAAGATCACGACTTAGAATCAACTCAGAAAAAACAGATTGCGAACTTAGCTCAAAATGACTAATAGCTTAGAAGATATCCTTAGTCTGAAGAAATCGAAAATATCTAAGGAAACATTCCAGAAACAAAGACACGTAAGCTGCTTGAACAAAAGCTCGTAAGATGCTTGTAAGCTACTTGCAGAACATCCCAGAATTTTCAAGAAGAAACTGGATCGAACATCATAAAACATTTTCTACAAGATTTTCCGAATCAAAAATTTAGCAAACCAATACTTTCTCAAGAAATCCGCATGAACTTATCTCTGCTTTTGAAAAACTTTAAAAACATTTCTCAAACCTTTAAAACTCAACAAGCATGCAAGAAGGAAATCAATATTCGCTTTCCAAAGTACAACAAGAAACAGAGTTTAATTGCCTCAACTGCTGAACACAGCTAACAGAAATCCTCCTACATTGAACAACTTACAAGATCGATCCAAAATCACTTTGAAAGATTTGAGGTTTCGGTTGGTTTGTTGAGAGATCTTCACCGCTTTAAAAATGAAAATATTTTGAAAGAGTTTGATTGTGGTGATTGTGAAGTAATGATACGTGTATTTAAAGGAAAATATAAGCATGAGCCCACCGTTTAAATATCTTTGAAAGTACCGCTTCGTATACAAGCAGACATAAACCAAACCGGATTTAAAATAGGCTGAACCGTGCTTGTTAGTATTCGACCGGCCAACTCCTAAGAATCGGGTTCCTGCTCTAATATGAAAATTCAGCTTGGACGAAAACTGAATCGCTGAACTGAAGCTGAAGAAGGGTACTGAAATTAGCAAATTAAACCCTTCAAACATTTAGATCTATCATTGTGGATTTATGGATTTTATGGGCTTTACAGAACTACTCATCTGAACTGATTTACCCTGAGCTGAACTGCTCTAAACTTTTTGGCTCTAAGCTATTCTGCTCTAAGCTTTTCTGATCCTAAAGTGATATGTCATGTTCTGATCTGATTTGTAACTGATTTGTCCTTACTCATCTTGTTTATAATCTGGTCTGATTCAACTTCTATAACTGATTTGCCCTTACTCAGTTTAGATCTGACCTGATCTGAACAAATAACACTGTTTACTCTGGTCTGATCTGATCGCTTATTCTTCGAGCTGATTTGAATTTAGCTTATTTTTGTTTTCGACAAAACTTAGAATATTCAACAACTGGTGTGATTTCTATCAAGAGAACTACATCAAATTCGAGTAAAGACAGTTAACTGAATATGATGTTGCATTTTTTAAGCTTTTCTAGAGTGTTTCATGATCTTACAAATTTTTTAGTCATAAATTTGTGTTATCACACGAGGTAAGTGAGCTTTTGATATCTATATTCATTTGGATAATGTTTACAAAAGTGTATGTTTATTCACTCCATGTTCCGATTTGAAACTATCATTCAAACACCTCTATTTTGTATCAAATTCATGTTATGATCCATGCTTATAAGTTTTGCTCTGTTTTAGCACTGTATGAACTGTCGTTATTATGGTTATACATAATGCTCTTAATTGTAATGATCAGTGTCTGGCAATTTAAAGAAGTAAAATTAGGGACTGATCAGTAAACATGAAAATAAAGTGAATATCCATTCTACTTGTTCTCTATCATGCTCAGTGCTTGTGTTTTCAAATGATAACGTTCAATTTTATTTATTTGCTATATCCATTTGTTCCGATCAATCAAGTGTATAAATATATGTAAATCTTGTTATGCTCAAATAATTCTCACACTTAATGAGTATTTTCTCAAAGACTCGCCTTTATTTTTACTCCCAGATGGAAAAGAAGAACAGGCTGGAGAATAAGAACGTGACATATTGTGGGCTGGTTAAGTCCCATTTCTGTGATTTTTCCTCTTCCGTATTTCTCGGTTTCAAGTTGTAAAAGAAATGATTTTGATTATACAATAGAAATATTTTTATCTATATTACGAGGCATACATTTTACCAATGAAATATTGTTCAACACTGCCGGTGTAATGCGCCATCATTCTCGGGACGTGACAATCATGGTCAAATGTTTTAATAATTTTAATTTCTGAATAATAATCATTTCTTACATTTTGTTTTATCCATAACCTTCATATTAGGTACTACATGTAGACTTTGGTTCAATGCATTATATTGTTATTAATTTATTATATTATTTATTATATTTACTTTTTTTCAGGATGGCGGAAAATCGAGGTTCAGAAAATCTCATTGTTTTATATCTTAAAGCAACACATATCTCAAGTGCAGTATCCTTTGATACCGTTGATCATATCATACATGTGAAGCATTTTCAGATAATCTTATAGGTATGTTGTACTTGGGACAAAATATTCACATCGATTTTTAGCCAACTCATAATATATGGGGTTCTATGGTGTGTTGTAGTGTAGTTTTCATACATATGATAACCAACTCATTACTACACTTGTTGAGCGATGGATCCGTGAAACATATACATTTATTTTCGATGTGGTGAAGCCACAATAACCTTGCAGGGTGTATCATTTATTTGGGGTCTGGGAATTGATGGTGAGCCTATGTTTTGAATAGATTATTCACGTTCTGTGTGACCATGACACAATATATGTTTGGATTTGTTGGGGTTTGAGCCTTCACAATCATATGTCAAAGGTGGACATTTATATATGACCGCTTTACACAAACATTGTATCGCTACACATATTAGCGATGATAGTTCGAAGGAAGATGTCCTGAAATATAGTCGATGTGTAGCGTTGATGATAATTGGAGGGATAATGTTTCCAGATTATCAAGGAGGCTCAGTTAGACTCATGTTTTTGCAACTATTTCGAGACATTCATCTGGTACTTCTATTAAATTTTTATTATTTATTTCACTATATTATATAATTTAATTCACCTGATTTATTTTATTACACATATCAGTTGAACTGGTATAGCTGGGGGAGTGCGGTCTTAGCACTTCAATATCGACAGTTTTGTAATGCAAAAAATTTAAAAAACTGTATATTATATAACCGTTATATATTTACAAATAATTCTATTAAAATTTTGATTTTTATATCACTATATATTATAATTTTCAGCCTGGTATTTGAAAGATTTTGAGCATCAAGAGTAGATCGGGTCTGGTCTGAAATATCACGCGGAAAATACGCCGAAGTACTCCCTAGAAATTGAAAGCTTAAAAATAGTTTGTTAAATTCAGCTTTGAGAACATGAATGCAAAAAGCTAATAAATCAATATGTTTATGGAAGTGCGAAGGCAGCATCTACTACATCTCCCCTTCTTTCACACTGGAAGGCTCTACTAGAAGACTTTGATTTATATAGACTTGTATAAACCCACTCAGCTTGGACTTACCACACTGTCCAAGCTGAACTCCTGGACTCCCTTCTCAACTCTGTTCACTTGTTTAATGTCTCTGTGAGAAAGACTACAATGAATTGATTTTGATTTTCACATTCACTCAACTAATATATGCTCAGCTCTCCTATATTGTGAGTGAATGTGTATGTGAGTCTGAGAACTGATTTAATTCAGCTAAGCTCTCATATGTTTTTCCTCACACACTATCATCTTATTCGTGATCTTCGATTCAGCACGACAACATCTGCTAGTGTGCACACAGCTTGATATTCTGATCTGATCTGAACTTGCACACACGCATCTTGTTGGTATCTCGAGAGTTACACACCAACCTCCTTTTTACAACTCTCACACCACTCCTTTTTCTTCATCAGTTCAGTTCGTAAATATATAGCCTCTGTACTGTCGTTACCGTTGGACACAATATTATAGTCGTTGAAAAGCTTCTGTAAAGTTTCTGACATTGTGTGTTTAATTGTCCTTTCATCATACAAGAGTAGGTGAGACTCTTTAATATCTTTGTACTGCTTTTGAACTGATGTAGACGTATCAGAGCAAATCAGTTTGAACCACTTCAATTCATTCTTCAAGTAATGCTTGTTCAAACTGCTTTTCCCGTATGATCTGAGCTTGTGCTGATATGATATGGACTTCGCTCTGATCTATTCTTCAATTAAGCTATTCTCTTCTTATGTGCTGATCTGATATGGACTTCGCTCCGATCTATTCTTCAATTAAGCTATTCTCTTCTTATGTGAACCGATCTGTTGCGAAGCTCCAATCTGATATGTGAACTAAACTACACCGCTCTTATTCATCTGAGCTGCCATCATCTGATCTGTCTGTTCCGAGCTGCTTTGAACTGACTGCTCATCTACTATGTTTTTATTCAGCTCTGCCTCGATCTGATTTTGTTCTGCTATTCTCAAACTGATCTCATCTGAACCTATTCTGCTCTTGATTTGATTTTGTTATGTTCTGCTCTAAGATGATCTGAACTTCTTCTCTGAGCTGATCACAACTACTCTGAGATATTCTACACTATTCTCATCTGAACTGCTTTAACTAGAAGCTCCATCTAAACTGATATGCGCTAAACTGATCTACACTTAACAACTGAGCCTCTTCTTATACTGTACAGTTCTTTAGCTCTTAGCTCGGCTCTGATCTGATTTGTATTCAGCTCGACTTCAACAATAAATTGAACTGTTTGAAACATAAGAGCAAGTTTTATGTTATCAAAATTAAGAACTGATATATTTCACAGATTGAACATAATTCATCTTCTTTTAAATTACTAGGTAGAATCCGTGTTTAGTTATATTCATGCGCCAACATGATGTGATCAATATTAGCGAATGTTTCGATCATATGAACAATGACGAGGTAATATCAAAATTATTATCTTTTAATTTTTGTGTAATATTTAATCTTTTTGTAACCTTCTTTTTTCTGTTTAACTGGACAATATATAGAATGAACGATATTGATTTTAAATATTATTGATTCATACGATAATAAGATACGGAGCTCTGTTTGTCTCCTGATTTTCTTTGAGATTTTTGAGATACATCATCATATCGTGTAATACGGCAGTTTAAAATTAGACAATCTTTCTCGAGTTGGCTACAGACTGCTTCCACTAAAATTTCTGCTTGTCGGATAGCATAGTATGCAACAAAATTTAAATTTCAGTACATCGTCTCCTTATTCTCACCGGTCATCATCAGGTCCATCAGGTCCATTTTGTGGGTTTGATCCATGTGATGATTTTAATTCTACAGGTCCATCTGTTCCATTTGGTGGGTTTGATCCATGTGTTTAACATTGTAGGTCCGCTTGATTTTTCTGATGGGTTTAATATGGTTGGATCACTTCTGATTTTAATACTACAGGGCAGTCTGCATGTTTATACTGTAATGTCATCGAACCTTCAAGCGTTTTCGATATTGCAGGGTCATCTGGTTATGTTGATCCATATGATTTGTTTATTTCTGCTGGTTTATCTAGTGGATTTGATATGGCATATGCTTGGGTGGGTTCACTCAACTACCCAATAATTCGCATCTGAACATGATACACTCCAGTCATTTGATGACCATGGTGACCAGACTCCAATTTTCTCAAATCTCTAGAGTTTTACAGATCTTCTAAATATCAATTTTCAACAGCATGCGTATGATTACACTGAAAGAGGTATCGTCACACCTATCCCTTTCCCGAGTTATTAAGGTGGGCATCATATTGTTGGTGAAGATGGGAGTGTTTCAGGTGAACGGAATTTGGGTGGTGAAGATGATAATGCAAACAATGTGGAGTTGGGTAGAGGGAATATAAGTCACAAAGCAACTAAATGTGAAACATCACATCATTTGTATTACTAAAAGTTTCTTTAATGTTGATATTTTTATGTATTTCAAAACTTGAAATGTGGATTTATAATTCATTTATTATATATATATATATCCTACATTGACATATTAAAAATTACAATGAAACAAAATATGGAACACTGAGATCTTAAAGTTAACCTACGATGAAATAACGTCACTTAAAGGTAATAACTTAATAACAACCACGAATACATGTTACAACATGATTTCTAATTACACTAATTCATATTACATTAAGTGTATTGTACAAAAATAAATAAACCCTAGAAATTTTTTTGATATATTTACATATCTTCTCATTGTTGACGCTCTCTAATTACCGGTCTATACATTTCGTTCCTCAATGGAGATGTTCGTCCCTGCTCGATCTTCTTCTTTCACGTCTAACCGGATTGTGTTGCATTTCAAAATCCTGTTTTTTCCAATATCGTTCATCAGCAAGAGGTTCAAATATACCCTCATAGGTTGTTAAGTACTCAGATAAATTGTACCATGATTGAACAAGTATAGTAGGAACTAACTAGTGTCATTTAGATATACAAATGGCATGAGAACATGGAATGCCAAAAAATGTACATTTTCCACATGAACAATCACCTGTTGATATTCGCACAACCTGAACACATTTCCTACGACTTGTTATACCAGCTATTGCAACTGATGAAATTTGGATCCGGACGTCATAGTTGGTAACATGATGCTCTTTGGATTTTCACACCCATTCCTCAAACTTCCGAAGTGCGTAATCTGCCAATGATTGATTTTTTTGAACCATCATTCACCTTTTGTTACACGTTCGATGAAGTATTGTACATACCTAGACAACGCCAACTGAACTACTACAGAAATTGGTAGCTTACGAGCACCCTTGAGAGCACTATTCAAGCACGTAGACATATTCGTAGTCATGACCCCACGTCTCCAGCCACATTCATGTGCCAAACTCCACTTATCCTTCGAAATCCCATTCAGTATCTATGAGCTAGAATAATTTTGTTCTTGCTTGCCTCCATTATCACATCAAACTTACAAATTTGATGTTGCATACCTGCTTGCCAACACAAATCTTTCAAATGCACATAATTGAACTTACATTTAAAAGTTAGGACATATGTGTTGTAAACAAAAATGATGAACACCATGTGGAGGTTGAAAATAGGGTAAATCATCAACTGTTCCTACAATTATTTTATGCCTATCAAAATTTAGGCACACACCATTTGATCCTTGAACTACATGTCTCCCAATAATATCTAAGAACCATTTCCATGAATATGATGTTTCTTAATTCACTTTGGAAAATTATAGTGGTAGAACTTGATTGTTCACATCGAAAGTAACAACAATCAACATTTTATGCTTGTATTTTGTATGTAAATGTGTACCATCAATACTAATTATTTTGCAGCAGTATTCAAACCCATCTATGTTGGGCTTGAAAGCCCAAAAGACATAATTCAATATCTTTGACGGATGGTTGGTTGGTCTGAGGTGCTTCCACTCCATAATTGTTCTAGAATTATATTTCGCCAAAGCTCGCATATACTTTGGATGTATTTGAACATAGCTCTCCCACATAACATAAACAATCTCGACTGCATGTCTCAAACTTCGCCATGCTTTCGAATACGTGATTTCGTAAATATTTGTCTTTCACATTTTACATTATATATCCATATTTTTCTTTCATATTTTACATTATATACGTAATTCGTATGAAGTATCACATCGTACAATACCCAACAAAGTTTGAGCAATAATATTGTTGTTTAGATCATGATGGTCAATATCGACATTGGTTGCAATACATGTATGTGATCCACCATATTTGATTATTTTTGGTTACCCATATTTGGCTTGAAAGAAGCTCGTAGATCCCAACTACATACGGTGCTACTTGAAATATTCTTGCACCATACTTTCCACAAAGTGCGTGTGCGCTCCACGACAATATAATCACGTCTAACAACTCTAATAGAATAATCTTTCACAGATGCAATCATATCATGTTTATCTTTAAACATCATATTTACAGATAACTAACCTCTCTTCGGGTTGTAGTAGCTTGTTAAAAAATGGTGGCATTTCGGATGTGCTCGAGAAAAGTGACGTGACTGTCTTTGTAAAATATCTCCTCATGCGTGACGAGATGATGTCCCCTCACGCATATTATTCTCTTTGGTTGCATTTATCTCTTGTGCATCATTACCAGGTGCTTCATCAGACTCAGCAAATGATATCTCGGGTTCGGCATCATTGTTACCAACAAGTGTATTAGCGCCATTATGGTCTGGAAAAGCTACTTCTATTTCGAGATTAGCATCGTTTGTTGCAAAAATTGATTTCCACTGCTCACATGTTGATCCCATGATTCACTTCCATGCTCCAAAACTATGTTGCATAATCCTTTGTAATATGTGGAACACATATATGTTGCTCATGGAAAACATTATATGTAGAAGTACTTGGTTGGTTATATAACCTTTCTTCAGGGACATGCTGAATATATGATCAGGTTCATTAGAACCAACATTAGGATCAATTGGCTCTGTCTCCACATACAAATACAAAATATGTATTTTTGGACATTGCATTAAAAATTCTAGAACAACGTCATCAACAATGTGAACTAGAACTTGTGTCCAACATGATTTCTCAATGAATGAATATTTTGTTGATAATTTAATAGAAACTTTCAAATGATCACAACGTTTAACATTCTATACACAATTCAACCAATTCCGACAAAATAACAGATTGTGATACTCTCATCGACCTTTTATGTGAAATACTATATTCGATCGTCCATTTCCAACAATAATATCATTACCAAAATATAGAAACACCCGATGCAATCCATTTGGAAGAAGAAAATTCAGGTTATTTGATACATCAAATTAAAAGTAACCAAAGACGACAAATAGATGAAAACAAGATATAGATGAGAAGAAAGATGGAAGATGTTAATAAAGAAGAAAGATGGAAGACATTGTACATGACAATGGTTGCATATAAGGAAAAAAGTTATGTTTAGAAGAAGTGCGGCCATTCATGTTGAACATGTTACCAGGTTGGATGATGGACAGTCACATCAACCTTTTTCTTTTCGGAGTGGCTGTGATATATATATATATATTAATAGTGACCGCTAATTTTTATTTTTTTTTCGTCCGCTGCTAAATCAATAGACTTTTCTTTTTTCTTTTTATTTTTCGTTGTGTGCTACCTAAAGCAGGGACCATTTTTTTTTCCAAGGGTCCGCTCTTCGTAATGGAGTTTTGCATTAGTTTTAAAAATCCTTCACACATGCCCTATTTTTGATATAATATATTTTTACATTATTATTAAAAAAACCCAAGAAAAATTGAATGCAAGTAATTATCTCTATAAGTCCCAATCTCAGTTAAATATTTTAAAATTAATATAAAATTGAAGACAATCGTAATCCATGATTGGCTTTAAACATTTTAAGGTAAAAATAGATGATAAATCATTGTTATCGTGATCCATTCTCTTACTTACTACAACAAATAATCAATAAACAAATCGTAATTTGCTGTACAAATCATTTTTTAAATTTGTTTGTCTCTGTCCTCTACAGTTGACTTTACATATATTCCCACTTCTATATAGACCAAAAAAATCTTCTCATACAAGAGAGAGAAAAAATGGCACAAAGCAACGGAAAGTTGGAGCATTCTGTGAAGATTCCTGAAATAAAATTTACAAAGCTGTTCATTAATGGAGAGTTCGTTGATTCCAAATCAGGTTTTCTTTATTAATATTTTGTGAATCTCTCTACCGTTTCTCTTTTGATAGTTTGTTATCTATGCTTATCATCGGGTAGAATATTTCGTCTTCTATGCTTTCGAACTTCTAATCTCTCTTTTTATCGGGAGAGGATATTGCTGCTTGACCAAGTGCCCAGTAGCTGTTATCTTGGGGTGTTTCTAGAAGTGAGCTAGAGTGAGTTGAAGTTCTTTCTAGCCCAACAGTCTGTTTCTAGAGGCGAGTTAGATTGGTTGAAGTCCGGTCTAGCCCAATCCTTATAGATATATCGTATATATGTATGTATATGTATATATATAGTTATAGATATATTATATATGTGCATGTATATGTATATATATATTTATATGATTGAACTTTTGTTTATCTTGACCCATTGTCTCGAAACCTGGTCTAACCTAACTGTGGTTATTAATTATAGCCGGTCACACACACGCACATATATATAGTTTAAGATTAAAAAACCAATACAATATACTGTATGTGAGTATGTCATTACTATTATTAATTGTCATTAGGGAAGAGGTAAAAAAAGTTGATGTTGTGAATTGGTAGGCTTTCAGTCATCTAATGGATCACAAATCACAATTTATTTTAGTACACAATAAATTGATTTCTTGGCACTTGTGGTTATTATGATTGTTGACTTAACACCTAATAGACGAGAGTAGTGCCACATCTTGATAATGGTGTTCACACAGTATCAAGCTTTCAGTAGATTAGATTAGTCTTGATTATTTTTTATGATCGTTTACATATTTAGTCGGTTAAATCCTATCAAAAAACCGATTGAACTAATCAAATCGATAAAAATCTATTGCAAAAAACCAGTTAAATCTGTAAGAATGTGTTGCACGAAACCGGTTCAAAAGAGGTATCAAATTTATTTAAAACCATGGTGAATTGGAAATCATGATATAATGGCTTTTGACTTGACACGTTGTCATTAGACTAACAAATTTTCTTATTTTTAATTTATTATATATATAACGAGTATTTAGAATTTGATTAAATATAAATACTATTATTTTTGTAGAGTTTTTAAAATATTTATTTTCTATAATTGATATTTTTGATATATTTACTATTATTAAGTTTTTAAAATTCTATTAAATATATTTTTGTATTTATAAACATATTGTTAGATATTAATATTTTAAATATAAAATTGATAAATTATACCAATTTTGACCTAGTGATAAGCATTTGAACATAACAATTGGCCCGTGTATCAATTTTGGCCTAGCGATAAGAAAAATAGCAACACTGTGGGGACGAATTTGTCTCAACAAGTGACCCCATATGTCAAGTCATTGTCGAGGGGCAGAGGGACCTGACCAGGACAACTTAGCATACTTGAGGGACAAAATTAACACAGGAGTAAAATATAGGGACTGAACCATGAATATATCAAAAGTAGATGGGCAATAATGCATTATTATCCCTAGGGAAAGTATTTTGAATTATAAGTCAGATGGTATCAAAGATTGAGATATTAGTTGGCGTGACATTTTATATCTCAAAGAAAACGTAGCATTAAAAACAGAAAGCTATAAAACCGCAACGCGTGTTGCTTCCGTTCTGGAATAGTTTAACTCCACTGTTTCCATTAGTGCTCTCCTCTTAGCTTCCTCTGTTTGATTTTTCGGTTCAGATAAGCTAATGGAACCGTGAACACTTTGGTAAACAGAAAAGATACATATCTGAATCAGCTTTGTCCACTGTTGCTTCACCATTAGAGTGTTAGGCAAGAAAAGATTGAGGTATGAGTGTATTTGTATACCCTCTTGATGGATCACATTACTTGGAGTGGTAAAAATATCGTTTGGATACATTTTTAGGAGTGGTAAAAAGAGCGGTTCTTTTCAAAATAACATTAGAGGTTCGAGCTTTGTAAACAGAGAATACAAATTGATGTAGCCAAAAATGAGATCACCCATTTTGAGAAAATCCGGATAGTCCATGGAGATCCAGGTAACGGCTAATGTTTCAACAATTCCAAAGTGTTAACTCAGTACTTGATTGATTGCGTCACAAAGCAAAGTGTTAACTCAACGTTGATATACTGCAATTTGAGAGATATATATAGATTGGACATTTCTCGCCAACTTAATTAATGGGCATGAAGTGCAATGGATATCGAGTCCCCTCGTTCCGGATTGGAAATTTCCTGATTACGTAGAAAGGACCATGTAAAAAAAATGATGCAGTTTATGGGTGAGAATGAGGATGACAAACATGTATTGGACCATGGCTTAGGATCCACGATTAGAAAAGGTAGGGGATTAAGACAGGTAATGGGGATACATTTTTGTTTCAGGGTTGGGATGAGAAGGCATCCTTGGACCATTGTCGCCCCATCTCATTGCCATCCCCAGAGAGAGTATAAATGAAAATCTGGGCCGCTTGAGCTACTTGTGTGTAGACATATTTATATTTTTTTGTGTGGTATAAGCAAACATAGTGATACAAGAAAAGGATAATATATGTTTTTAAATCAGGGATATTAGATGTTTTGCTAAAATTGGTTTGAAATTGAACAGGGAAAACATTTGAAACTATAGATCCAAGGACAGAAGAAGTGCTTGCACGAGTTGCAGAAGGAGACAAGGAAGATGTTGATTTAGCTGTGAAGGCTGCTCGTCATGCTTTCGACAATGGCCCTTGGCCTCGATTGCCTGGAGTGGTGAGTAAATCATTTACCCTATACTCACTTTCAACTTTTTTATCATGCCAAGAATTGATTTGTAGATAAAACTATATTTCGTATCACCTTTTGTTGGAGTTGTCTTTTTCTCATGTCCAAAATACAATACAAGTTTTCACGTTTTATTTTGACATACAAAAATAAGTTTGGGCACTCATATGATTTAATCTCAACAATATGGTATCTATCAAATATTTTCCTTCAAGCAAGATCATCTATGACCATTTCAGGATTAGCAATAACATCTCTTCAAAGTAGACTTCATGAACCACGTAATTGAACTACTCCTTGTGTAATTCGAAAAACTTGCTTGAATTTTCACGAAGTGTTCAAAATCTGGTCCACGGACAGATTCCTATTCCACTTCTAGTTTGCATTAGAAAATTAGAATAAGTTTTGCACTGAGACGAAGAACAAGATCAAGGGGGGTGCATGAATCCTAATGCACAAGGGAAGTGGCATTTGTGAAAGAGATGAAAAATTTCGTGTAGCAAGTTCGTGTGGTGGGCAATGAATTAATTGGGAGATTAGGTCGCAATAATCTATATGTAATGAGTTTCTATGGTATCATTTTATTATCAAAATCATATTATCATCTCAATACGATGAGATGATGAAGGATAAATGATATAAAAATGATAAAAAAAAAACAATATAAATGAATATAATGATTTATAAGTCTAATCCATTTTTAGAAAATAAAACCAATTGTTTGATTAAACATTATGTAACAACTAATATATATCTGTAGTACCAAATGGTACCTTATAATATGCAGCTAGTAAACTTTTGAAACCAAATTTGAATCTATTGGATTCCAAACTATGAAATCTTTATCATTGCAGTGCTCTAAGATGTATACTAAATACATGAGGGACCGCTATATTTTATGGCTATTAATTTATTGCATTCGCGCGTGTTTAGACAATTCCTTTTATAATTCATTAGATCTATATTCTCTATCTGTAATATCAAACTTATAAAAGTTAATAAGTATTTTAGTGCGACTTGAATTGATTATATTTATATGCGGTCATAAAAAACACAGCATGACGCCATGATTTGACTCTATAAAGCCTTCCACTTGAAAATAGTAATATGTTATCACATACACTGAATATTTCTTTAAAAGTGGCCTAGACTACTAAAACTTGAACATGATGTAAATGTTAGATGATCTATCCTGATCTTCGCAGGAAAGACGTCGAATATTGCTGAAATTTGCGGATTTGATAGACGAAAACGTTGAGGAATTGGCAGCCATAGACACACTTGATGCTGGGAACCTGTACGCTTTTGCCAAAGGTCAGTACATCCATGGTGCAGCTAGCGCAATAAGGTTCTATGCAGGTGCAGCAGACAAAATTCATGGGGAAACATTAAAAATGGCGAGAGAATTACAAGGGTATACGTTGATTGAGCCGGTCGGTGTCGCTGGACTCATAACTCCGTGGAATTTTCCGAGCACTATGTTTGCCTTGAAAGTTGGCCCTGCACTGGCTGCCGGTTGTACTGTGGTTGTCAAGCCTGCTGAGCAAACACCTCTCTCTGCTCTTTATTTTGCTCACTTGGCCAAGAAGGTACACCTATAAGTATGCTTATCTAGTAGTGTGTTCTGTTAGAGGCTAAATATTATTTGGAAAATCAATAGTTAAATCCCCACTGGTTTCTAAGTGCTCCTGGACAATTCTCAGCCTTAGTTCCGTGTCTTCCAATTTTTGGACGATTTACTCTTCTTCTTACCTCCGGAGCTCCGTTGATGTAGCAATGTATATGTCGACATGCCAAGTCAGAGAAAAGGCTAACAATTAAAAAAAAAAACTAAGATAGTAGACTAAAACTAAAGTTTGATAACATAGAGGACCAAAATTACCGAAAGACAAATACATGGGTGTCGGAAAATATAACTAGTTGGCAAATGCATTAATATTTTGCCAACTAATGAGCCATGTGAAGGTGAATGAAGACAAATCCGAATTTGTCTTCCTCGTTTAAAGTATTTGAGTGTATTTTATAATATTTGTGAGAAAGAATTTTTTTCACTATTAAGAGATTGTGTGGTCAATTAACTTCACAACAAGAGTTTCTTTAAAAGGTAGCTATTCTCCGGATTGTAGAATTCCATGAGCATGTAATAGGGGAAAAATAATGTGCAGAGCTTTTCATTCATATTCAATTAGATTCTTATGATCAATTTATTATCAACATAACCAACAAAATTTTTATTGGCATTTTAAACATCGATGAAGTTTTAAAGTGTGGTTCTTAGTGAAGAAACTCCACGCAAGAATAATGGAGATAGGTTGGCAACTGTAAAGAAAGTAGAGCTTTTGCTGATGATAAGAGGAAAATTAAAACAAAGGGATTTAGTGGGAGCCACCATTTTGTAGATCAAAGTTAAGATAAGAAAAAAAATATTTACTGATATAAAGGGACGGTAATGGGCACTTTAAGAAAGAGTGTCCAAATAGTATCGAGAAGGATTCTCAAGGAAATGTGACAAGTATTCAGGTGGTGGTGAAATATTATTCTACAAATAGCAACAGCTGCAGAAAGCAGACAAACTTTTATGACACATGGATCATGGAATTAGGAGCGCGCGGCACATGAAGTTTCAAAGAGAATAGTTCGACCAGTATGAACCGGTCTTAGGAGAAGCTGTATTCATGGGATTATCATGCTTTGTAAATCGTTGTGAAAGGCTTGATAAAGAATTTGTTGTCCTTGGGGCAATTGGATGCTATCGAGTGTAAGACCCGTATGGTAATAAGATCATGAAAATTGAAAAAGACGTGCTTGTGATAATGAAGGTGGAAAATTTTACTACAAATCTATATGTTATTATTGGTGAGACACACGGAGATTTTTGGAAACCGTTGTTGCATCAAGTTTTTCTATAGAACAATTAACATTGTTGTGGTATAGAAAGTTCAGGCATATGTCAGAACGAGGATTGGAGATTTTCTCTGAACAGAAGCTGTTCGAAGGGGCTTACAAAAATGGTCTTACCCTTGTGAACATTGTATTGCAAATAAATAACACAGACTGAAGTTTGTCATTTATAATGCTAAAAGGTAAAGGATCTTGGAGCCGATGCATTTTGATTTCTGGCAACAGCACTTGTATTCCTAGGATAAGCTAGTTAGTTGATGATTTATCTAAGAGAGCTCGGATGTATCCAATAAAGAAAGAATCAGATGTTTTTGAAGTCTAAATTAAACACGGGTTGAAATTGATTCCGACAAGAAAATCAAATGTTTGAGTACTGAAAATGGAAGAGAACATACCATTGATGAATTTGATACATTTTTTGTCATCATGAGAGCATGAAAAACAATTCAGGACGGTTCACACACCTCAACAAAAAGTGATAGAGTGGAATAGAATTTTGCAGACTGCATAAGAGCTATGCTTATTGCGGCCTAGCCAAATCATTATAGGCAAAGCAGTCAAAACTCTTTGTCGGTAGAGATTGTTTTGAAAACTCCAATGGAGGTATGTACATTGAACTTGAAAGATTAAAGTTGGATAGTAAATCTAGAAACTGTATCTTCTCGGTCTATGCTGATAGAGTAAAGGGGTTTTACTTGTAGGATCCTATTATCAATAAGCTTCTTATATGTTCGTCGAGTAAGATAAATTAAAGAGAGGTAAAGATGCACAATCACAAAACTATTCTAATTCGTATGGTAAATAAAACAAGAAAAATTCAAATTTCTGGTGAAGCAGCACCAGAGAATGAGGAACAAGAGTCAGTTGAGCCAGAAATTTCCAAAGTGAGGAAATCAACTCGAGAGAGAAGCCACCAGATTGGCATTCAAATTATGTTACCAAAATCAATATTGAAAGTTGTCTGTAAATAGAGGATGATGACCCATCGAGTTTTATGAGGCTACTCGAAGGTCGGATATATCATTGTGGATGACAACAATGTAAGAAGAATTGAGCTTAGAAGTTAATAAACATGGGATTTAATTACACTATCACAATAGAGGAATCTATAAGATCAAGCGTGATTATAATAATTTGTAGAGCAGTATCTTCCTAGATTACTGATGAAAGGATATTTCAGAAAGAAAATGTTGACTTCAAGTAGATATTTCTTCTGTGGTTCGGTTTACCACAATTAGAGTAGTATTAATATTTTGTATGGTATTTGACCTAGAAATCAATTTATGCATTTAATTAAACATTTGAAAAATTATATTTGCAAAAATAGTTTAGTTGAAGCATTTTATCAAACATTTAAAATGATTCAACAATATATATGAAAATCTTTAATTAATGCAATATGGTAAACACACAATTTGTTTATGAAAGTTTAAAGGTAACATCTTCTACATCTCCATTTCTTCAATTGCTGGAAGGATCAACATGAACACTTTGATTTATACAACCCTTGTAAAAACGTACTTCAACAAAGATAACTTAACACTTGGGAAATGCTCCAACTTAGCTCAATTTCCTCATGTAGGATTCCCAAACTTCTATGTCTTCCCTGCTCTTTCATTTGTTTAATCTTCCATTAGCTTCCAAAGGATATGAATGTTAAATTCAATGATATAGTCATTTGACAAAAACCACTGGAACTTTCTGGGGTTCAACAACTATTTGACATTTTGAAATTTTTTTTGGTAAAGTTGACTTTTTGACAAAACTCAGACTTCTGATACTCATTTAAATTGATTTTTTTTGTTGTGTTGATATGTGTTGTTGAACTCATATGCGCTGCTTAGATGATCTGTGTTGTTAATATGATCTATATTGTTGCATTGATCTGTGTTGCTGAGTTGATCTGGACATTTAAGTAAAGATGTTAGAATATTGAAACAAGTTTGGTTAATCAAAATATGATTATGTTTGTTTCTGAACCCAACAAAGAAATTTGTATCTCCAGCAAGAATCTTTTACTGAAAAAGGTAAAGAGAACTTAGTTGGAGGCTGAACAAGTCTATATGCTTTCATAAACAGGTGCCAAGGCGTTTGTATAAGAGATTTGATTCATATATAACGAGTTTTGGGTACAACAGACTTAATGCTGAGTTTTGTACATGTTTTAATAGGTCTTGCAAAAATTGTTATATCATTTTGATGTTGTATGCGGATGATATGCTAGTAGCAAGTTCCAACAAAGATCGAGTCCAAGAACTAAAGGCACAATTGGCTGGGAAATTTGATATGAAGGACTTAGATCAGCAAACAAGATTTTAAGGATGTAAATTCATCGAGACTAAGTAACAGAAAAATATGGCTTTAACAGAAAAACTCTTTGATGAAAGTTTTACACCACTACAATATGCAAGATAGTAAGGCAATTTCGACAACTCTTTCTGTTAAATATATCCTATTAGTAAAGAAGCAATGATGGAAATGTCTTGAGTACCATATGCATCAGCAGTAGGAAGTTTATGTTCGTTATAATTTGTATTAGACTAGGCATTGCACAAGCAGTGAGAGCAGTTAGTGGAACATGGTAAATCTTGGACGAGATTATTGGAGTACAGGGAAGAGGATCCATAGATATATTAAGGGTATCTCAAATGTTGCATAGTGTTTTAGAGGTAGAGTATTTGGCAACTAATCAAGCTTGCAAGGAGGCGATATGGATTTAAAGGTTTGAAAGAACTTCAGAACAAACAAGTTGTTTTCTGACAGTAATAATTCCTTGTGTTGCAAGAAATCCAACGTTCTATTCTAAGAGTAAACACACAATAGTACAATTTTACTCTATTCGGGAAGTAAAGAGGAAGTGTGCCTGCACAGAATCCATATAAAAGATAGCCGATTATCTGACCAAGTCAGCAAACAATGATAAGTTCGAGTGATGTAGATTTATGTGGCCTAGTAGAAATGTCACTAGTAAGGAACAACAAGATCGAAAGGATGCGTGGAAATGTTTTGATTCTCAACAAAATCTCCAATGGATAAATGTCTGCAAATATAACTAGTTGGCAAATGCATTAATTTCATTATGCTAACTATTGAGCCATGTGAATCGTGGATTAGCTGTATCTATCGTGAAAGGCAGTTAGTCGTTATAGGTATAACCACCTGGGTAGTACGTGCAGGTAAAGGAGCGACCTATAAGTCGTATGGGCATTATGTTGTAGATTTTAGTTCTTAACCCTTTTTTTTGATATTATGGATGGATTATGAATTTTGTAATTGTTAGAGGGCACATAATGTTATTGATCTCGATCTATTCGACTCTGTTGATTCAGTAGATCCGGCCGGTTGGACGGGCATAGTTTGCAGCACCAAAAGCAGCGGTAGTGGGAAGGGGGTGAGTAAGAGAGACAACGAGGGAAAAGAAGTGCACTTAGAATCATTAGTGAGATAGAGTTAACTTACGGTGAATGAACTTCTTAGTTTCTTAAAGCCTAGGAACTCGACATACTTAAATATAAAAATATTTGAGTGTGTTTTGTAATATTTATGAGATAAGATTTCCTCTATATTAAGAGAATATGTGTCGTTTTGAACACACAGTGAGATATATAATTTTTGAAATTTAATGGAATTTTTCGTCTTGTCAGTGGTTCTTACCCTAATAATTGTTAGGCATTTTCCATTTATGGTGTCCATTTTGATTTGTCTAATTTCATATTTATATCTCAAAGTTGTCATACCAGGGGCCAACACATCGAAATTACATTTTTTTTACTTGTTTTATTCTAATTCGTGATTCCAGTTCTGTGGAAATCTCTGATACTTTTGGGGTAATAAACTTTAAAGAACGAACCATACTTCGGTTTTCCTATTACATTAAGGGGCATATTTTATTGAATTTTGAAAAGTCTAAATTTGCCGTAATTTGCATAAGTCACAGAAGGACGCCTGCTAACAAAAATGTTATCGGTCGTCTGCTTCAAATATCAGTTTATGTTATGTACATAAAATCTAAACTCAATATTATTTCATAGAGAACTTTAGCATTTCTTGTCGTAAAAATGGGAGAAAAATTTGTAAAGGAACAAGTACACATAGGTACTTAAGTTTGAGAGACCAATCAATTAAACTACTGTTCTGTAAACAGTAACTATTGTTGTGGATCCACCTGCCTGAAACCAAACAACCAGAAGCTGTACAGCACCTGTTCCTGCAAAGAGAAAACACCAAACACAGAATCTCTGCTCCACCTCAATACAGAACCTGCATAGCAACTAATACAGGGCAACTGCACAATAGAAAACCAGTAGAGCACCCAAATAGCAAACACAATTGCTCCAACCAGAACCTGTGGACAACTGATAAATAGAGCCAACAAACAATAACAATATACTCAGCAGTATACTGATTTCAACAGAGAACAGAATAGCACAAGCAGTGTGTATGTTAGCTACATAAACTGTTCCCACAGAGGGAAAAAAGGGGCCAATATCTAACAAGATATTGGCCAGGCTCAGGCACCAGTGAAACCGACCCAATCTAAGACACCAGCTTCACACCTAGCACGAACCAAGACCAAGAACAGAGGGGCAACTCTCTGGTCACTCAGTAGCCAGTCACTAATCAAGACACCGGCGACTAACAGAGGCTACCAACAGCCCTCCTAACCTAGCCACTACACTGGACAGACACAAAAAGGAGAAGAGCAACAAGGTCAGTCACTCACGGAGTCAGTGACTCACGGAGAAGCACAGACCACCGTGCTGGCTTCTCAACGGAGAAGACAACCGGGAGGCGAAGAGAAGTGGAGCGGCGGAGAAGTAGGGTTTCACAGGCAAAAATATGGGCTGGTGTGTAATGCGTATACACAGCGAGGATTACCCCGTATAAATCAAGGGAACGGCCGAGATTCACGCCAAGAAATCAGCGGCACAGATGGAAAGTTAGGCAGTGGGTTGGGCTGGGTAAACAAGAGAACGGGCCAGCAATAAAGGATTTTGGGCCAACAATTCTCACAATCTCCACCTTGGTCCAAGATCCGAGCTCTAGTGAAGCTTACAGTCTAGGGTCACCATTTTTGGTGTCATCACAGCCTGGGTAGGGCCACACAGATTCTCACAGAAAGAGAAGCAAGCAGCCCCAACCTCCACCTTCCTTTGCACACAGTAAAGGGAGCTAGGAAACAACCTTGTTGTGGCACACAGCCCACAACAAGAACCTGCATCTTCCTTTGCACACAGCAAAGGAAGCTAAAAGAAAACAGTGAGCATAACACATAAGCAATAAGATTGCACAGAATTAACATAGACACCACAGTCTAAAACACATCATCATAATTCTCTAGCAAATCAGTAGCATTATTACTTTGTTCAGTTAACAGTGTGTTATCCCTTTTAGACTTGTCCTCCTTAGGATGAGGACAGTCAGCCTTATAGTGCCCTTTTTCACCACAGTTATAACATGTTCTGTTCCCTATATACTTACTCCGACTATTGTCACTGCTATTCCCCATATGGTTTCTATATCTAGTCTTAGACCTACCCCGAACATGCATTACTTCACCCCCATTAAGTTTAGTTCCCTTGTAAGCCTTAAGATCTAGTTCCTTACTCTTTAAACCACTAATTACGGTTTCTAGAGTGATTTTATCCCTTCCATATTTTATCGCTGATCTAACATCAGCATAGTCATCAGGAATAGCATTTAACAAGACAATAGGAGTGTAATCATCAATGTTCTTATCACCAGTTAATTTTATGTCTTGTATTAATTTGGTGAACACATCTAAGTTTTCATCTAGGTCCTTATTCAAGTCTAGCTTAAACCTAAAGAATTTTTCAAGTAGAAACATTTTACTAGGTAAAGATGTTTCGGTGTATAATTCTTGAAGTTTCTCCCAGAGTAGTTTAGCAGTGTCTAGTTTACCGCATTTTCTTAGAACAGCATCTGATAGGTTCAATATTATTGAAGAGTAGGCATATTCATCATCTTCTTTTCTTTTAGCGGCAGACACATCCTCGGCATAAGCCTCGGGGTCAATCGCCTTATACACTTTTTGTTGGATTAGGATGCCTTTCATCTTTTGTTGCCAAATAGAAAAGTCTGTTTTACAATTAAAGGGTTCTAAGCTATACGAGGTCACAGCAGCCCATCACACAAACACAGAACTATGATAGAAACCACACAATACAACAGAGTGCAGAAGACACACAAAGCACAGCAGAATCAGCAGTTTTCAAAAAAAACTTAGACGCCAGGTAAATACCAGAAACAGTAAACTGTTAGCGACAACAAATCAGGCAGCAGTGCTAAGTTCAAGGTAGTGAGCAGTAACACACAGCCAATAACCAACACAGCATGCAATTCTAACAAAGCACAGAACCAGCAAATACTGAACAGGCAGTAACACGCAGCAGATTACAAAACAGTGAGCATGCTGTAATAAGCAGTTAAGTTCACAAGGTAGGAGCTAGGCAGG
The DNA here is from genome assembly GCA_001598015.1 of Dorcoceras hygrometricum. Taxonomy (NCBI): domain Eukaryota; kingdom Viridiplantae; phylum Streptophyta; class Magnoliopsida; order Lamiales; family Gesneriaceae; genus Dorcoceras; species Dorcoceras hygrometricum. The sequence goes on from KV002480.1 coordinate 202,334, forward strand.
GGGTTCTAGGCACACGGGATTCCTCAACACACTCTAGGCGTGCGGTCA
>KV002480.1:202437-214086 GCA_001598015.1 Dorcoceras hygrometricum
ACCTGCCTGAAACCAAACAACCAGAAGCTGTACAGCACCTGTTCCTGCAAAGAGAAAACACCAAACACAGAATCTCTGCTCCACCTCAATACAGAACCTGCATAGCAACTAATACAGGGCAACTGCACAATAGAAAACCAGTAGAGCACCCAAATAGCAAACACAATTGCTCCAACCAGAACCTGTGGACAACTGATAAATAGAGCCAACAAACAATAACAATATACTCAGCAGTATACTGATTTCAACAGAGAACAGAATAGCACAAGCAGTGTGTATGTTAGCTACATAAACTGTTCCCACAGAGGGAAAAAAGGGGCCAATATCTAACAAGATATTGGCCAGGCTCAGGCACCAGTGAAACCGACCCAATCTAAGACACCAGCTTCACACCTAGCACGAACCAAGACCAAGAACAGAGGGGCAACTCTCTGGTCACTCAGTAGCCAGTCACTAATCAAGACACCGGCGACTAACAGAGGCTACCAACAGCCCTCCTAACCTAGCCACTACACTGGACAGACACAACCAGTCACGGTGGTCACTCACAGTATGGCCAGTAACACACCCAAGCCCAAACCAGCAACTGCCCGAGGAAAGGCAGCTACACACAGAGATATCCAGCCACTCAAGAACCCCGTATAGCCACACCCCTCACTGCTCCTACACACAGAGGCAGCCCGCAGGCCTTAGAGCACAATCCAGAGGCCACCCAAGGCACGACAGCCCACAAAAGGCAGCCTGGCAACCACTGGAACAAGCCCTTCACACTCACAGTTAACAGACGCACCTCACCAGGAAGAACCTCTCTGTTGTTCACACAGAAGACAGAGACACACAAAGGATGAGCTTCAACGGAGAAGAGCAACAAGGTCAGTCACTCACGGAGTCAGTGACTCACGGAGAAGCACAGACCACCGTGCTGGCTTCTCAACGGAGAAGACAACCGGGAGGCGAAGAGAAGTGAAGCGGCGGAGAAGTAGGGTTTCACAGGCAAAAATATGGGCTGGTGTGTAATGCGTATACACAGCGAGGATTACCCCGTATAAATCAAGGGAACGGCCGAGATTCACGCCAAGAAATCAGCGGCACAGATGGAAAGTTAGGCAGTGGGTTGGGCTGGGTAAACAAGAGAACGGGCCAGCAATAAAGGATTTTGGGCCAACAATTCTCACAACTATAATTCAAATTGATGACGAATTCTCTCTCGATAGAGAGCATAGCATATTTTGTAACTTCACTTATTAATCCTCTCTTGCAATTTACATTACGATTTGCAGTCTATACATTCAAGCTTCTTTGCTAATTAATGGCTATAGGCAGGCGTTCCGGATGGCGTGATCAACGTTGTGACCGGATACGGAGCCACAGCCGGTGCAGCCATTAGCTCACATATGGACATAGACATGATTAGCTTTACAGGATCCACAGTGACAGGGCACCGCATAATGCAAGCTGCTGCGACAAGTAACTTGAAATCGGTATGCCTCGAGCTAGGAGGAAAGTCCCCATTCATTATTTTCAAAGATGTGGATCTTGAAAAGATTGTTCCCCTTGCTCTCCTTGGATGTCTCTACAACCAGGTAAATCACGTTTTACTTATACGATCGATTTCACAATAGGAAATGAATCGAATTCGAAAAATCATCGTTTGTTATTTACGTTTGTATACAACTCATGATATCAGGGTCAGATTTGTGTTGCTGGTAGTCGAGTTTTTGTTCAAGAAGAGATTTATGATGAATTTCTCGTAAAGTTGGAGGAGCAGCTCAAAAAATGGGTTGTTGGGGATCCTTTTGATTCAAATGTTCACCAAGGCCCACAAGTAAGTTCGAACATCTTTGGTACTTACCATCTTTACTTTAAAATCCGGGTTCATAACCTTATATATATGTACCAGTGTGTCGTGGCGAGAAATGGAAGTGGATTTTTTAAAACTTTTAATAAACTCCATCAAGTTTTGATTTTAAAATGGTACGTAGATAGAAATATGATGTGATATAAAATGTAAATTTTGGAGTTCAGTGGAAAAGGCTATTCTTGGAACCGTAAAAAAAGTTCCACTAACATTAAAGTTATTTATCTTAATTGTATGAAGTGCATATATGCATGTAATGTATGTTTATATAAGTGTATATATGTGTATAGGTATTCTCACATAATATAATGAAAAATAAGCTTAATGTGCTACTCCATTTGACTTATAGAACCTACCGAAACTTATATAATAATTAGTAGCAAATTCCACTAAGATTTAACTAACTTGATTTTGTACACTACTTCTTGACCAAATAACAAACATGATTATTCCGGAGGTAGAAAACTAAAACTTTAATCTTGATATCTTTGATTTGTTTAATTTATTTACGAGTAATTATTTCGAATTGATGACACACAACATGACCATGTTAGCATGAGAAAATAGTCTAATGGGGCTCCCAGGGGCACAGGCGAGTTGGTAAGACCTGGGATGACGTGGGAATAACTTCCTCGGCTTCACGGGTTCGATTCTCGTGTGGATCATATTCCCCACTGAAATATTGTGGGGGTATGCTCTGGGAATTAGTCCGTTATATGGGTCCTCTCCCCCGGGCCCCTGCCTACTCGTGCATATCCCTCGATTTACCACCTGTATGGACCAAGGGACCTCTGACCTATAGAGGGGGTTAGCCCATTAATGGGTTAACTTTTAAAAAAGAGAAAATAGTCTAATGGGTTGATAAATTAAGTCAAACAACTTTGAGACTCGCACTGAAATAATTAGACCTCTACGATTCCCAACATAATCATCTCATTTCTGTTTATAATCCTTCAGCACTCATATTTACTTTCAGGAGATTTATGCTGGTTATTTATTACATTTTTTTTTTAATGTAGATGTTAACCGGATATCCAATACAAATTATATTTTATTCCATATTTTTTTCTTTCGTCTAACTATTGACATTTTGTTGGGATCCGAAAACATGCATGTAAACAAGCCCGACATTGTCATAAAATATACAAGATTTGGTTTATTTAGCTAAGGTAGTCCGCAGGCTATTATGTGAATTGAAATTTTATCAGTTACACACACTACTATGGGTTCTTGGTCGAAAAAGAAATTTATGGATTTGGTGCGAAATTGAAATCCCTTTGTTTTTGTGTGATCTATTCTATACAGGTTGACAAAAAACAATATGATAAAGTTCTGTCGTACATCGAACTTGGCAAGAAGCAAGGTGCCACACTATTTAGTGGTGGTAAGGCTTTTTCAGACAGAAAGGGATATTACATTGAACCAACAATATTTACTGATGTCAAGGTAAGTATTTGATCTGAAATAATATTAAGAAACTCGCAAAATCTTCCTGCAAGTTAATATATTTGGAATTTATCCTTTAACAAGTGAAAATTTGGTTTTCAATACGATAGTATTTTTCTTTCCATTTTATGTTCTTTTTGTTCAAATCTTGACATAAAATACGAATATTAAATTACTGATATGATGCGAAAAAATTGTAGCATATCTTGTGCCATTCTTACATTCTCGAAAATTGATTAAAAGCAAATACATGATCCATGTTTTGGATTAAGATCAAATTTTCACTATTTAGTTTTCAAATAGTTAAGATCATGGTCTATGAACCTATATCTGAAAAGGTTCTTCAAAAGGATTCCATATACACAACTAGGATTCATTTCTTGTCGCAAATACTCACTTGTGGCATATCATATTTCAATAGATTTGCGTAGTTTTTCTACTGCATGTGCATTCCCAAAATAATAGTGTGTTTTCCAAAGTAAAACCTTGTTGTTCAGCATCTTGAACAAATCATCTCTTTGAGGGTATTGTTAACGGCCAAGAACATTACTGTTCAGTGGGAGACCAATAAGGACAATCAACATAGACATCAGCTAGAATAAGGTCTCAGAATATATATATATATACTTGGACAAATGTCCCTTTTGAGTTTGTTTTTCAGGTGGAGTTAGGTCTCAGTCCATTATTTTTTGGAAGAAATCCCTAAAAATGCCAACTAACATTTTCTACATTTTCCCCAGAAGTCTGCATAGTTAAACAATGTAAACAGCAGATATTGATTCTGTTTTATTTCATTTTTGTAGGATGATATGGCTATTGCTACTGACGAAATATTCGGGCCCGTTATGTCAGTCATGAAATTCAAGTAAGTGCCAAACACATCTAAGAAGAAATCATTTGTTTATTTTTTGCTTGAGCACCCGATCATGAATTTCAATCAAACCATTACATTACACATATCAAATTACTGAAAAAAGTTCTTAACCTAATTATCACTTTAGCTTCTGAACTGCAAATTATATCTTTTTAATTCCAAAAGATACAGATATAGTTACATTTTCTCATCCATATCATTTGACGTTAAAATTATTCTGATATAATCTTCTTACGATAAAAGCTCATCTACTCATGGATGTTAGAAGTTATTTGTTCCAAAAAAAAAGGTTATGGGGAAAAAGGATATGCGAGAAAACAAAAGAGACCAAATTAAAAGGTTTTGTCCCAAACAATTTCGAGGGAAAGTCGCCATGGTTTTTAACGTCTAAATTCATAAGTTACAAATTCTTTTTGCCCCCCGAAAATTTTAATGCATGGATTTATTTTATTTCTTAATTTCCATAAACCGAATTCCATAATTATTAAAAAAACATCGTTTTTACGTCCTCTTTTTTGGAATAATAACCAATAGATATGCATCATTTGAACAAAAAAAAAAGGAACCGAAAGTGTTAAAGGTAATTAACCAAAATGATATTGCAGAACTGTCGAAGAGGTTATAAAGAGAGCTAATTGCACGAAATATGGGTTAGCTGCGGGCGTAATGACAAACGACTTGAACATTGCTAACACGGTTTCGAGATCCATCAAGGCTGGTACAATATGGATCAATTGTTACTTCGCTTTCGACGACGATCTCCCTGTTGGAGGATATAAAATGAGTGGATTTGGGAAGGATATGGGGATGGATGCTCTTCAAAAATACCTTAAAACGAAATCCGTTGCCACCCCCATATATAATTCACCATGGCTTTGAGGTCGATTTCGAGTTCTATGTCCCATTGTCCTTTAAATAAATGTTTATAATAAATCATATACTCACATACGTACAAGTTATCGTCGGTGTTGTTTTGTTTCTAATTTCAAATATTCTGAAATGCGGTGTATTTGTGATCATGTGTATTATATTATTGGTTGGATTTGTATAATTAGTTAAATGCTACAAAAAGTCACAGAAAACGGATGGAATTTGTTGTCGTTGAGCGATCGTACCTGTAAAATACCGCAAAGACAAAACACACAAGCAACACAATGTAGGTCTAAGATATCATATCTAGAGGGGAGCAGTCTGGATGTAAGAAGATCAAAGCTATCAGCTCACACACTGAGTCTGAGAACCACATATAGTACATAACCACACTAGAATCAGTGGGTACAAGGTCTTTGAATAGCTCGGAGAGATCTCAGCAGATCCCAAAACCCAAAGACTCCAAACCAACTGCCAGTCATCGATCAGGCAGGCCTATCTCTAACTAGCGAAACCTTAACCTCTCGGGTATGGACCTTTCACTCATACTGAGCACGGTTGATTGGACTCAGCCAAGTGAAGGTCTAAAAACCCTCACAGAGAACACTCGAAAATACCACCAGAGAATCACTCATACAGACATAGGTGGAAGATCGAGAAAAAACTCACAGAGAGGCAACACAAGGTTTTAGGGTTTCAAGAGAGCGAGAAAGAGAGAGTAGACTGTTCGAGAGGTGTCTATTAGGAAGCCTCTGACGCCAATTGTATATAGTAATGGATGGCCGAGATTAGCGCATGAAATTGTGTGGCTCTAAGTGAAAGCGAATATAGGCTTAGTTTAGGTGAGATCTAAATCAGCACGGGTGAGAGCTGAGAGCAGCACTGGTGCGAACTAATATCAGCACGGGGAGGAAAAGGGAGGTCTTAATAAAGGGGATCGGACCATCAGACATGGGCCACACTTCGACAGTTGTCAATTAGGCAAAACAACTATTGTCGAAACTAGTATTGTTAAAAGTCCGATCAACCAAATAGATAAAAACCGTTGTGTTCAACAAACAACACTTTAATAATGGTTGTAATCCGTTGTCTTTTAGAAACAAATACAACATTCTGACCTATTATTATTTATAATATACGACAACGTAAACACAACAGTGTAAAACCATTGTCCTTTCTGAATTAAAAGAGTTTTAATGTTGATTTTTTACAACAATTTTCATTTTTCAACAACTGGTTGAAACCTTTAATTTAATATCAATATGATATTTTTCTCAATACGAAAAAATTGTTATCTAATAATTTTTTAAAGATACGAAATAATTGAAAGATAGTGGAAGTTCAGTTAATACCAAGAACAAAGTGTAATATAACTTTCAAAATTCTATCCAATTCAACAATTTGCAAATTCAAATATTTTAATATACTACAAAATGAATCTTCTACTAGCAGCAATCTAACTCTTCCCATAAGCTATCGTAGGCAAAATCTGACTCTAACCTGCATTTTACCAACAATCAAACATTAAATTTAAAAACAACTAAGAAAAACAAGCTCTCTATAAGGCTGAATAAATAAAAAAGATAACTACTAAATCTCATAGAACTCTATAATCGAAGCAAACATCACAAGTAGAGAAGGTTGAACGAACCCATGATTGCACTATATATATTCAATTTAAAAAATATATATGACAACAAGATAAAACATTATTGTTAGTATCAAGTGTTTATCACTAGGCGAAAACCTATAGCTATTAGTCAATGTGCAACTTTATTTCCTTATAATGTGGAAGCGCAGAGTGCCTCTTATATGTGTTAGGGTTGAGTTGTTAGACCCATAAATCAAGGGAGGTGCGTGTCTAACTGTTGGTGTTGTCTCAAATCCCTTAGAGATCAGTTTACCCTTATCCTACCATCGGTCCTATCTCCAACAGATATAGTATTATCCGTTAAGATCTGGAATTACTTTTACAGTTCACCTGGTCAACTAAATCAAGCGACACAACGTCAACAGCTTGACGTACGAGAGCTTCCCAGGAGGTCACACATCCCAGTACTTCTCTCACCCATGCACGCTTAACTCAACAATTGATATTAGAGCAATTGGCCTAACATGTTGTTGCCCTCACAGATTTGAATCAGGCTTCATCTTTATCAGTTCGAACTTCTGCAGGGCTACGGTAAGTTTGTTCTCCTTGGTTTGCTCGTGGCCCTCACAGATTTGAATCAGTCTTTCCCATATTTTCTTGGCCGTGGTGCACGTTTAAATTTTACTGAACATGTTGTTGTCTAGTGTCTTGTAGACTATGTCCTTGGCCACGTTGCCTAAGTTTGCTTTCTTCTTAGCTTCCGTTGTCCACTCCATTCTGGACTTCTCAATCCATTGTGATTCATCGACAGAGATGGCTACGGCAGTATGTTGGGTCTCGAAAACCAGTAGCAGATCGCTCTAATACCAATTGTTAGGATCGAAATGGGGGTGTCTCATGAGTTCTCACACAACTCAAGTAAGCTCTCACACAGCTTTAGACACCGAACCCTCAAGTTACGTGCATTTAAAATATTTTTCGAAAGACAGCACGCAACAGGAGAACCGGATCGCACATGGACTTGACCAGCAGCTCTGCGAGCTGGTTTGGTTTATGAGCGATCTGGTCTATTAAAATCTTGAGCTGCAATAGCTCTGTGTTCTTGAAATGATAGTGCACCGAGAATAGATTGGGTATGAAGTAAATTCATGCGGAAACAACCCAACCTGAACTCTGAAAATCGAAAGCTTATTTAACAGTTTAAATATGTGTGTATGCTATGAATGATGAATGCAGGAAGCTATAAAGAACAGACAGATTTGTTTCTGAAAGTTCGGAGCTGAATCTCCAACGTCTCCACTTCTTTCGCAACGAGAAGGATCCACTAGAAGACTTTGATTATAGCGGCCCCCGCTGCAACCCGATCCAACAGTCCTCGACTGCAAGAAATCCTAGCCATCAATGCATATCAGTCCGCAAGCTACGTGTGTCTAACTTAACTTCTTTAATGCCTCAGTGAGAAAGGCTACACACACTTCTTTAACGTCTCAGTGCGAAAGACAATTAGATTTGTTTAACGTCTCTGTCCAAAGACTAGTGGAGAGTGTTTGATTTGATTCACTCAATTTTTATTTTTCTCTCAACTCTCGAAGATATGAGTGAATCGTGTGTGAGATTTACAGTGTACGCTCAATCTATCGTATATAAAATTTCACACACTAGGAAAGTGCTCTTCTCGAGCTGGTTGATCGTAGTCTTCCCAAGGCTTGTGCAGTCGACTAGATTGTTCTTTAAAGTTCACGGTTTATGAACCAGCTCACACCTGGGCACATGACCAGCTTGCACACTAGCTGTCACTAAGTGCGCAAACTTGTGACTGACACTTCTTTGTGGTGTGCATTCTTCTGATTTGTGTTTTTGCACTTGCACACTCTCTCTCCGCTCATCATCGATACCTGCTTCTTTTTTGCACTTGATATTTAAAGCTTATTGAGCCGATTTGTCCGTTGGACACAAAGTTGTAGCCGCTGTAAAGCTTCTGACAAATTTGTACTTTTTGTGTCCTTTGGATTTTAATGCATTGCAGGCTTTATTTGACTTGAGCTCTTTTCATACGGCGCTACCGTAGCCTTAGCTAACTTCGAGATCTGTTTTCTTGTACCTGATGTGGACAAGACGAAACAAATCAGTTTGAACCAATTAATTCGATCTTCGTATGTTTGTGTTCAAACTGATTTATTTGTCTGAGCTGCTCTGTCCAGATCTGGTTCCTCAGCTGGTGTCCTCCCAGCTGGTTACTCTTCATCTCTAATATGCTCTTGAGTCATTCTGCGCTTCTTCTCTTAGCTGCACTTCTTATCTGCTCTTGTTCACAGCTGCTCTTGCTCTGTTCTTCTTATCAAGCTGGTTGGACCTTAACCAGCTGGTCTCTTTGCTTCGAGCTGGATTGTTCATTACACTAAGTTGCTCTTGAACAATGATGGGCTCTGAGCTTGTTACCCAACTGGTTTCCTTCCCAGCTGGTTGCTTCTTTCACTACAGGAATCTTCCTCTACGATTCCTTTGGTATTGGACGGCATGTGATCTTTTCGTAGACATTGTTCACGATCACAGCCTCCACATATCTTCTTCTTCTTCATCTTCCCCATCATCCATCTCTCTCATAAGCATCCAGCTTAACCAGATTTCCTGATCTGGTTTTCTTTTCTCCGAGCTGGTTTGTCCTTAATCGACTAGGCTCTTTTCTTCTCGTCAAGAGCCCCTGTGTTGCTTGCTTGTTCTTGTTCCATTCAAACTCCTTCTCCAAACCATCATCAAGCACACAGTTTTTATCAACTGGTTTATTGAGCCAGTTTTTCGAGGATACTTTAAACCTTATCCTTGTAGAACTGCAATCCAGCACCAGTGATTATATCCCTTCTTTGGGATATAATAATCAGCTCTGGTTCAGTCTACCCTAGGACTGAGATCCCTATGATGAACTGATTATAAGTGCACTCTGTGATCAGACCTGCGCTTGATCACCGCACTTGTACTCGGCTCTGCACTTGAACACCTCACTTGTATTCTGCACTTGACCTGCGCTTGAACAGTTCTGCTCTTCATTTCAGTGCGCTTGATCCCTGTGCTGCTCTTGCTCCAAGCTGGTGAACCAGCTTGGTGTTCCCTGCACTTCTGGAAGTAATCTGCTGTACCAACTCGGGCGTCCCCTCACTGTGTTAGAGTAGATGCCCAACTAGCCAACTTGTGGCGTGTGGGTTTTATTGACTCTTGTGTATAACGATCTTTATTTATGAAATACGCATTTCTATTATGGCGTTCTTTATTTTCATTATGTTATAATGTTAACAATTGTGTTGGATAAAGACCTAGAATGCACCATAGTGTATGTTAGATGTGATAGTGGATATGATGGCTATCATGAAACACATCTAATATTCACTGTGTATTCTGAACTCGTTCCTAGTAGATTGGGCCGTCAAAATGAGGATAAGGCCGCCCGAGCTTGAGACTAGCATCTGCGATGTGAAGTACCATGTTTCATTGATAGGAAACATTGTGATGTTCTGAGCATGCAGATGGATAGTGACCTGGTGATCTATCGAACTACCCTCGTTCGGACTTTCCAAATGGTTACCATTTGTCGAGTAGATAAGTCTGAGGTCTTGGTTGTACTGATTAGTCCTCACTACTCGAAACGTCATTGAGACTCTACATGATAGGCGCCTCACTTTGACCCATTTACCGACTCACTTGGGGTCATTAGGTGGCGGGAATGGGTGAGGTCCCGATGCATGTAGGAGTCGATGCTTCGTTGTCGAGGATTCACCGCTCGCTTTCATGCGTGGATATCCTATGCTATCTGAGGAGATAATAGTGTATAAATCTCTGGCCAGAGTACTGGATGTGTTTTAGGTAAATGGGTTTACCTAGTAACACTCGCGATGTCACTATTTGATCTCCAAGATGTATGCATAGTTATCGGATCTCTAGCTACTCTCGATTTACCAATGGTCGTTGATCTGATCGGGATATATGTGTTGTAAGGACCGTACTGTACGCTAACCACGACCAACTGGTTCTTGTAGGCACTATCAGTGATACCAAGGGGATCATGGCGTGATGTTGCTAGGTGTTTTACCATGATCCATTGGGCAAGTCCGAAATTGTGATCTCGGAGTCACAATGGTTGTGAGCCCACGGCTAGCTGTATCCCTGAACCATTGAGGGTCACACAAGTACTGGATTCACGATTCCCGCATGGAAACTGAGCTCAATGTGTTGAGCATAGGAGGAGGAATTTAGGGAGTGCGACTTCCTAAAAGTCAACAGGGGTCAAATTACGATTTCCCAAAGTTGAGGGGCTAAACTGCTATTTTGGTCTAGGAGGTCTGAAAAATTGTTTTCGCATCATAATATTCAGTTTTGGAAACTGAGTCGATCGGTCCGATCTGATCATCGATCGGAGTTATGATGAAACCACGGTGATGGAAATGAACCGAATGTTCATATGGACCTGGGCCTGACCCAAGTCCATTGGGCCGATTCAAGCCCATCACTTATTTATTAAATTAGACCTAAGGCTACAACTAGAACATACTTTGATACAACCCTAGCCTCCAAGTAGCCGCCCACCTCCTCCCCACATCACCTCTCGGCCGCGCCACCTTCCCGCCGCCGCCGATCGCCGTGCCGCCACCCGCCGCCGGTGCCTTCGTGATCGGACTTGTTTCGATCAACGTGACGAGGAGTTTCCGACCATGGCCAAAATTCGTCAGCTCTTATAGTGCATACTGACGAAGGACTCATGTTTCCGGTCGTGGACCTGATTAGGAGGATCTACCGCCGCCTACATTTGAAGAGCCAGATTCGCTGTGAATTTTGTTGGAGCCAGGCGCCTAGACGCCAGCAAGGTAACATTCGATAAAACATCCTATGTATGTTTTATGATTTGATTTATATGTATTGAACGATTTCCGGGGCAATTTTTAAACTTCCGCTGCGCCCCCGGGAAACGGGATCCAGATCCAACACTGTGCCAACAGTGGTATCAGAGCCAAGGCTCGGATC
>KV002480.1:228067-254383 GCA_001598015.1 Dorcoceras hygrometricum
GAGAAGCTCCTCTACACGTTGGAGAAGAGCCCTCCGAAGGAAGCCCCTGCCGATATCAGCCCTGAGGAGCTGACAAAGCTGAATAAATGGTGGGATGACGAGCTTAAGACTCGATGCTATATGATGGCATCGATGTCAAACGAAATGCAGCGGCGCTTTGAGAAGACGTGGCTTCGAAACCTCAATATTGTATTGGATTCGGAGAAACTTCTCTACACGTTGGAGAAGAGCCCTCCGAAGGAAGCCCCTGCCGATATCAGCCCTGAGGAGCTGACAAAGCTGAATAAATGGTGGGATGACGAGCTTAAGACTCGATGCTATGTGATGGCATCGATGTCCAACGAAATGCAGCGGCGCTTTGAGAAGACGATATATGCTGCTGACATACACCTTAATCTTAAGGAACTGTATGGGGAGAACTCTCGACATGAGAGGCTCACCACTGTCAAGGAGCTTATGACGAGCCGCATGCGCGATGGGACTTCGGTTCGCGAGCATAGGGTTCGTATGATTGGGCTCATTGAAAGTTGGTGGGCCTTGATATCACACTTCCACATGAGCTGTCTGTGGATTTGCTTCTCCTCTCACTACCCGCTGCATTCGACCCCTTTGTGGTCAACTTCAACATGAACAAGCTGGAAGCCACCCTCGAAGAGGTGGTGAACATGCTTGTAGTGTTTGAGGGGACCATAAAGAAGGACAAGCCCGTCCTTCTTATGGGCTCTTCTTCCTCTGCGAAGAAGGGGCCCAAACGCAAGGATAAGAAGCGTTCTGCCCCTGCAAAGGAGGAAAAGCCCACCAAGAAACCCAAGACAAATGCTTCCAAGCCGAACAAGTCTGAGGATGTTTGCCACCACTGCCACAAGCCTGGGCACTGGAGGAGGAACTGCAAGGAGTACCTCGAGCAGTTGCGAACCGCGAAAGATATGTTCTATATCGAAATAAATATGTCTCTTAATTCGACTTCTTGGGTACTTGATACCGGATGTGGATCTCATATCTGCAATGATTTACAGGTGATGACAAGAAGCCGACGTCTTAGAGAGGGTGAGACCCACTTGAGGCTGGGCAATGGAGCAAGGGTTGCTGCAGTAGCTATAGGAGATGTTTATTTATTTCTGTCTTCAAATTTTAAGTTGTTATTGAGAAACGTTTTATTTGTTCCCGAATTAATAAAGACATTATTTCTGTTTCTATGCTTGATAGTGATTGATATTCTTGTATTTTTGCTAATTCGATTTGCAGTATATACAAGAATGAATGTTTAATTGGAACTGGGGAACGCGAAAACGATATATACACCTTAAAATTAAAAGAAGTTCCAACTCGCGATGTGGAAACACATACAACAACGATTAAAAGGAAATACGATAGCTTGAACCCAGCACAACTTTGGCACGCTAGGCTAGGTCATATTTCCCTAAGTAGGATGAATAAGTTAGTTAGGAGTAACATGTTTGATTTGTCAGACATTAACTCCCTACCGACTTGTGAGTCTTATCTCAAGGGAAAGATGACTAAACAACCCTTCAAGGGCAAGCCTGAACGTGCTCAAGGCCCATTGGATTTGATCCGTACTGATGTGTGTGGCCCACTTAGTATTGGTACTAAGTACGGTCACACATACTTCATCACCTTTATCGATGATTACTCTAGGTATGGGTACTTGTACTTAATGAAACACAAGTCTGAATCATTTGAAAGGTTCAAAGAATTCAAGGCTGAAGTAGAAAATCAGTTGGGGAAAAGTATTAAAGCGCTTTGATCCGATCGAGGTGGTGAATACTTGAGTGCTGAATTTCAAGACTATCTTAAAGAGAATGAGATTCTCTCGCAGTGGACCCCTCCGACCACACCACAGCTCAATGTGTAGCGGAGCGTCGTAATCGAACCTTGATGGACATGGTTCGATCTATGATGAGCTTCACTGAACTTCCTATCTCGTTTTGGGGCTATGCGCTCGAAACGGCGGTAATGTTGTTGAACAATGTCCACACCAAGACAGTGGATAAGACTCCATATGAGATATGGATGGGCAAGCCGCCCAAATACTCATACATGAGGATTTGGGGATGTCCTGCTTACGTGAAGCAGACAGTGAGAGATAAGCTGGATACTAGATCCATCTTATGTTACTTCGTTGGGTATCCAAAGAATTCCATTGGATACTACTTCTACTATCCAAACGAAACAAAAGTGTTTGTTTCTGAAATGCCACCTTTATGGAAAGGTTGTTTCTACTTGATAGAAAAGGCAAGATAGTATAACTCGAAGAGGTTCGAGAACCAACTGAAGTACCAGGTGAATCTCCTGTGCCTCAAGAGCCAGAACCAGAAATGGTTGCACCTAGGAGATCCGAAAGGGTTCCTAGGGCTCCTGAAAGATACGGTTTCCTCCTAGAAGATGATCAAAGTGATCAAGTTATTGGATGTGATCCAAGTAATTTGGTTTCATCAAGAATGCCGAGGAGCCATGTGTGTATAAGAAGGTAGTTAAAAGCGCTGTGACATTCCTTGTACGTTATGTTGATGACATTCTACTCATTGGAAATGATGTAGGAATGCTGCAGTCAACTAAAGTGTGGTTGTCTAGTAGATTCTCGATGAAGAACATGGGTGAAGCATCCTATATTCTTGGAATACAGATCTATCGGGATAGATCGAAAAGGATGCTCGGACTCACCCAAGCTACCTACATCGATACCATACTTAAGCGGTTCTCTATGGAAGAGTCCAAGAGAGGACACCTACCTATGTGCCACGGGGTCACTCTATCGAAGTCTATGTGTCCAAAGACTGATGAGGAGATAGAGAGTATGACACGTGTGCCATATGCCTCGGTAATAGGTAGTATTATGTATGGCATGATCTCAACTAGACCGGATGTCGCATATGCTCTGAGTGTCACGAGCCGCTACCAGGCCAACCCCGGCCAAATGCATTGGAAGGCTGTGAAAGATATTCTTAAGTACTTGCGAAGAACTAAGAATATGTTCATGGTCTATGGGGGTGGTGAACTGAAATTGGAAGGCTACACTGATTCTAGCTTCCAATGTGACGTGGATGATTCGAAGTCAACCTCTGGATTTGTATTCATGCTCAATGGTGGTGCTGTCTCTTGGAAGAGTTCCAAGCAAGACACCATTGCGGATTCAACCATTGAGGCTGAGTACATCGCAGCATCAGCTGCTGCTAAGGAGGCGGTTTGGATAAGGAATTTCGTCCAAGATTTGGGCGTCATCCCTGATGGAGTTGGTCCAGTCCCGGTGTACTGCGACAACACGGGTGCCGTTGCGCAAGCAAAAGAGCCTAGGTCTCACCAAAGATCCAAACATATACTGAGGAAATACCACATAATCCGAGATATTGTGGCTAGAGGTGACATAGCAGTTGAGAGAGTCGCCTCTGTAGACAACATTGCTGATCCACTTACGAAGCCCTTGCCAGGACCGTTGTTTGAAAAACATCGCGAAACAATGGGACTGCGTCTGATGAGTAGTTGGCTATAGGGCAAGTGGAAGATTGTTAGAGTAGATGCCCAACTAGCCAACTTGTGGCATGTGGGTTTTATTGACTCTTGTGTATAACGATCTTTATTTATGAAATACGCATTTCTATTATGGCGTTCTTTATTTTAATTATGTTATAATGTTAACAATTGTGTTGGATAAAGACCTAGAATGCACCATAGTGTATGTTAGATGTGATAGTGGATATGATGGCTATCATGAAACACATCTAATAGTCACTGTGTATTCTGAACTCGTTCCTAGTCGATTGAGCCTTCAAAATGAGGATAAGGCCGCCCGAGCTTGAGACTAGCATCTGCGATGTGAAGTATCATGTTTCATTGATAGGGAACATTGTGATGTTCTGAGCATGCAGATGGATAGTGACCTGGTGATCTATCGAACTACCCTCGTTTGGACTTTCCAAGTGGTTACCATTTATCGAGTGGATAAGTCAGAGGTCTTGGTTGTACTGATTAGTCCTCACTACTCGAAACGTCATTGAGACTCTACATGATAGGCGCCTCACTTTGACCCGTTTACCGACTCACTTGGGGTCATTAGATGGTGGGATTGGGTGAGGTCCCGATACATATAGGAGTCGATGCTTCGTTGTCGAGGATTCACCGCTCGCTTTCATGCATGGATATCCTATGCTATCTGAGGAGATAATATTGTATAAATCTCTGGCCAGAGTACTGGATGTGTTTTAGGTAAATGGGTTTACCTAGTAACACTCGCGATGTCACTTATTGATCTCCAAGATGTATGCATAGATATCGGATCTTTTGATCTCTAAGATGTATGCATAGTTATCGGATCTCTAGCTACTCTACGATTTACCAATGGTCGTTGATCTGATCGGGATATATGTGTTGTAAGGACCGTACTGTACGCTAACCACGACCAACTGGTTCTTGCAGGCTCTATCAGTGATACCAAGGGGATCATGGCGCGATGTTGCTAGGCGCTTTACCATGATCCGTTGGGCAAGTCCGAAATTGTGATCTCGGAGTCACAATGGTTGTGAGCCCACGGCTAGCTGTATCCATGAACCATTGAGGGTCACACAAGTACTGGATTAACGATTCTTGCACGGAAACTGAGCTCAATGTGTTGATCATAGGAGGAGGAATTTAGGGAGTGCGACTTCCTAAAAGTCAACAGGGGTCAAATTACGATTTCCCAAAGTTGAGCGGCTAAACTGCTATTTTGGTCTAGGTGGTCTGAAAAATTGTTTGCGCATCATAATATTCAAGTTTAGAAACTGAGTCGATCGGTCCGATCTGATCATCGATCGGAGTTATGATGAAACCACGGTGATGATAGACCCAGCTTGGAATCTAGCACACATACAGACAGCAAACATGATGTCTGGTCTGCTAGCAGTCAAGTAAAGCAGAGAGCCAATAATACCACGATACAAAGATACCTCAATTGCAGTTCCAGCTTCATATTTGTCAAGTTTGATTGAAGCACTCATCTGGGTAGCTGCTGCTGAACTATTTTCCATTCCAAACTTGTTCAGCAGTTCTTTCATATACTTAGCTTGATTTATGAAGATGTCATTCTCAAGTTGTCTTACTTGTAAGCCTAGAAAGAATGTCAGCTCCCCCATCATGCTCATCTCGAATTTGTCCTGCACCAGTTTAGAAAACTTTTGGCATAATTTGGGGTTAGTTGACCCAAAGATAATATCATCAACATATATTTGCACCAAAAGAACATGATCATTTTTCACAAATTTAAATAAAATCTTATCAACTGTGCCTATTACAAAATCATGATCAATAAGAAATTTAGACCGTGTTTCATACCAAGTTCTGGGTGCTTGTTTCAACCCATATAGAGCTTTATCCAGTTTATAAAAGTGATCTGGATATGTATAATTTATGAAGCCAGGAGGTTGTGCAACATACACTTCCTCAGTCAAGATACCATTTAGAAAGGCACTTTTTACATCCATCTGAAAGACTTTGAAGTCTTTAAATACAGCATATGCAAGAAACATGCGGATGGCCTCTAATCTGGATACAAGAGCGAAGGTTTCATCAAAATATATTCCTTCAAGTTGTCTAAAACCTTGAGCTACTAATCTAGCCTTACTTCTTATAACAACACCATCCTCATTCAGTTTGTTCCTAAAGACCCATTTACTTCCTATCACTGAATGATTAGTAGGTCGAGGGACTAACTGCCATACATTTTTTCTCTTAAATTGGCTAAGTTCATCTTTCATAGCATCTATCCAGCTTGAGTCTGCTAAGACTTCTTCTATCAGCTTAGGTTCTATATGAGAAATGAATGCTGAATCGAAGTACTCATGCATAAGCTGGCCTCGTGTGCGAACAGGAGAATGTACATTACCCATGATCTGCTCAGGTGAATGATTTCTGTTCCACTGAAGGTCATATCCGATTGGATTTGCTCCTTGTTCAGCTTGGATGTCTGGCTGTATGTCTACATCTTGATCACCCGATACTGAAGCTGGTCTGGATACTTCTGGATGGATTGTATCATCGATCGTGCATCACCTTGTGCAATAGTTCCATCTCCAACAACATACATACTGGTTGCGATCTGTTCCTGTATTTGATCAACATTAGTCAAATCAATGACTTTGTTACCTGTTAGATCTGCTTGCACATTTGAGATGTCATCGTGTGGTATGTCCAGTGCTTGCTGGTTGTCAGCTGAATATCTAATTTGTGGCACGTCATCACTTGATTCGTCTAAGCTGGTTGATTCCAGACGTGTAAAAAAGTCATTTAAGCTTCCAGCTGAATTTGAGCGAAAACTGGTCTCATCGAACACAACGTGAGCTGATTCTTCAACCGCCAAGCTCCGATTGTTAAATACTCTATATGCTTTGCTCACGACTGAGTATCCAAGAAATACACCTGCATCAGATTTAGCATCAAAGGCAGTTAGATGCTTTTTGCCATTATTATGAATGAAACATCTGCATCCAAACACCCTGAAATAAGAAATGTCAGGTTTCTTGCCACTCCAGATCTATGGGGTAACGCCATGATTATTGTTAATCATCGATCTGTTTTGAGTGTAGCAAGCTGTGTTAACTGCTTCAGCCCAGAATTTTTTAGAAATGCCGGAATCAACAATCATGGTTCGAGCAACTTCTTTTAAAGTACGATTTCTCCTCTCAGCCAACCCGTTCTGCTGAGGAGTTCTAGCTGCTAAAAGCTCATGCTTTATTCAAATATCTTCCAGATAAGAAGACAGTTTATGATTTAAAAACTCAGTACCTCTATCACTCCTTATCCGGTTGACACTGTAAGATTTGTCATTTTGCAAACATTTTAAAAGCTTTATCAGCTGGTCAACGGTCTGATCCGTTGATTTTAAAAACACCTTCCATGTAAATTTGGAAAAATAATCAACAACAACAAGGGTGTATTTTGTTCTCCCTAAGATGGTTACGGGTATTGGACCAAAAAGATCCATATGTAAAAGCTCCAAGCTTCGGGTAGAACTATTACCGCTTTTCTTTTTAAAAGTAGAACGAATATGTTTTCCCAGCTAACAAGCTGAACAAATCTTGTCTTTTAAAAATTTTATTTTGGCATACTAGAAACCACATCAAGCTTACTCAGTTTGGCAAGTGTTTTGAAATTCAGATGATTCATTCTCTGGTGCCACAGCCAGCTCTTGGAAGAGTCAGCTGCTAGGCAGACTTGTTCAGCTCCCAGTGCTCTGACCAGTTTACTGTGTAGGTATTTCCCCGATCTGTTTCCTACTAATACTGCCAGACCATCTGGATTTTGAACTGTGCACGTGTGCTTTTGAAAGTTAACTGTGTAACCATTGTCACACAGCTGATTTATACTAATCATATTATAGCACAGGTTCTCAACAAGAAGAACATCAGAAATTGAAAGGTTACCATGGGTAAGTTGTCACCGAAGACGATTCTGGTTCCTTTGTATGGCTTCAGTTCTGATAACATATTGGATTGCCAGTCATGTGCCTTGCACAACCACTATCCAGATACCATTTGAATGAGTCCTCCGAAGTTAGTGTACCTGTTATCCTGCAAGCACAAAAATAAATTTTTGTACCCAATTTCACTTGGGTCCAGATCGGATTACCCCTTTCGGGATCCATACTTGAATTACTTTAACAGTTTTTCCAGTATGGATGTCCACAAGGGTACATGCTGAATTTTTGTGAGATTACTTTGACCATTCAAATCACACTTGGACTGAACCTTTACCCAAACAGATTTAGCCTTCATTGAACCATGCTTTTGCTGGTTCGGAACAAACGACTTAGGTACAGCTTTCTCCTTGCCCTTTTCAAGTCTGTTTGTTAGCCAGCTGGGCTTACAGTTCTCTGGCTTGACGTATCCAATACCATTTTTACCCTTATGGTTCAGCTGTCCAGTGATCTGGTCATCATACTTGACCGACTCACAAACATCATGTATCACACTGGCTTTGACAAAATTCATTTTCTTGAATTTATCATCTGCCAGATCTGATTGAGTACATGTTTCCTCAGAGCTGCTTTCACCAAAGCTGAAACCTAAGCCAGTTTTATCATTTAATGGAATCTGGGTTTCATGCAGCTTACTCAAGGAAATCGAAGACTTAGTCTAGGAACTCATCACTTGACTTAATCTTTCATTTTCAGATGAGAGCTCACAGGACTTTGTTCTCAAGAGATCATTCACAGGACTACTGAACTGTTTTTCAAACCATTATTTTCAGCCTTAATTTCCTCGAATGTCTGAGACAGTTTTCTATACTCATGGACCATTTCGTTTAGTGCGGTGATGAGGTCCTCACATGTAAATTCACTATTGGAGAAATCAAATACCTCATCATCAGTGGTCTGATTTGCCATCAAGCAGTGAACTTCCTCCTTCTCACTCTCACTGGATGAGCTGCTTGATGTTGTTTCAGAATTTGAGTCCGCCCATTTGCTGTTGCTCTCCTCAGCAACAAGCACCTTTCGATCATTCTTTTTGTGGGCCTTTTTCTCATATCTGTTCCTTCTTCTTTCTGTGGACCGCCTATCATATGTCTTCTGCCTGTCATCTTTCTTTGATCTGTCATCTTTCTTGGGTCTGTTGCAATCAG
The DNA here is from genome assembly GCA_001598015.1 of Dorcoceras hygrometricum. Classification (NCBI taxonomy): domain Eukaryota; kingdom Viridiplantae; phylum Streptophyta; class Magnoliopsida; order Lamiales; family Gesneriaceae; genus Dorcoceras; species Dorcoceras hygrometricum. Next base: position 236,678 of record KV002480.1, read on the forward strand.
CTGCAAAATGCCCTGATCTGCCACAGTTATAAGAATTTCGATCAGTAGTAATCTTTTCAGATTTATGTGCATTGTTATAATTGAAAGAAGGGTTGTGAGATTTTCTCATAAATTTCCCAAACTTCTTTACGAAGAGGGACATGGCGTCGTTGATAATTTGCTCTGCTGACTTGCTTGGTGAGCTTTGTTCTGAGACTGTAGCAGCAAGAGCCTTTGTGGGTTGTGAAGTTGATGGCCCAGCCTCTGATCTGGTTTCCAGCTCGAACTCATAAGCTTTAAGATTTGTGAACAGATCATGGAGTTCCAGCTTGTTCAGATCTTTCAATTCTCGCATTGCCATCGTCTTCACATCCCATTCCCTTGGCAGTGCTCTCATCACTTTTAGAGCCAGTTCTCTATTGCTATACTCCTTGCCAAGGCTTGTCAACTCAATCACAACAGAGCTGAATCTCTCGTCAAATTCTGTCATGGTCTCTCCTTCTCTCATCTTGTTTGACTCGTATTTCTGCTGGGCAACAGTCAGCTTGTTTTCTTTCGTCTCTTCGTTTCCTTCACAGATTTGTGTCAGCTTTCCCAGATCTCTTTTGCAGTAGCGCAGGTCTTTATTTTGCTGAACATATTTTTGTCTAACGTCTTGTAGAGTATGTCCTTTGCTACATTGTCCTGATTTGCTTTCTTCTTGTCTTCTGGTGCGTACTCAAGTCTGGTCTTTTCTATCCATTGAGGAGCACCAGCAGTAATAGCTATGGCCATGTTGGCCTCATTATCTTCATGGGTACATCTGTTATGACGAACCACATATCATCATCTTGGGCTGCTAGATGGGCTTGCATCCTGATCTTCCAATCATCACACTCCTTAGAAAACATAGGAATTTTATTGTGAGAAGTAGACATTTTGAATATAAGCACAAAAGATCAGACTGTTCAATAATTGAGATGACAAGACTCTGATACCAATTGATAGGATATAGTGATAAAATAAGCCCAGGAGTTCAGAAGGGGGGTTGAATGAACTCCTTCGATTTTTCTATTTCAAATCCTTTTAAAACGATTTTACAAGCATGTGCTTAACTCAAAGCTGAGTGACCATCTTTGAGGCTCTCAGTTCAAATCTGTTTTCTCGGTTAACAATAATGTGCGGAAATAAATCGATTAAACAGTGAACAGTAAATAAATAACGATGCAAGTAATGTAAATAGGAGATTCAAGAATTTGTTTCTGGAAGTTCGGATCTTAAAATCCTACGTCTCCCCTTCTTCCTTCTCAGGAAGGTTCCACTAGAAGGCTTTGATGTTTACAGCTTCTGCATGCACCCACTCACTTAAGCCTCACTTACATTGAACTCCTAGCAACCAAAATACAACGCAGACTCGTCTGCTGATTACAAATGAACGTATTTTAGAACTGCTTAACACTAGCAAGTTCTTTACAGACTCTGATCTGAATATATCAAGGAATACGAAACTATCAGAGTTTGTAACACTTCTGGTTTCTTATACAATAAGACTATTTTGCTAATGTAAAACCACAAGGAAATCTCGAAGATAAATTTCTGATGAGAAGCTTCAAGGATGTTCTTCAAGATTTGAAAGCTGGGATACTGAATGGATTGAGACTTGAAATATTTTTATCCCGAGAGATGAGAATAACCAGAGAGACAGAGAGCATAAATTTTTCCGAGAGCTAGAGAGACGATAACTCTTCCGCTTGAATCACTTCAGCTATATATAATCATCCATCTTCAACGGTCATTTAATGAGCCAGTAGACACAAACCATTTTTGAATATCTTCATCGTACAGAGCATTAATTGCACCATTAATGCTGAGTTGAGGTTTGTCTGCTGGTGTCAGAGCTTAGTATACTTTTATACCAAAGTAGGTAAACATCGATTGTACCGACTATGTGTCTTGCACAATATACTCTAAGTAGCTCTGATCTTGAATCTCCTCAATCCACTTTGTCTTACAGGCTTTCTATTCTTTAATCGTGATCGTTGAATCCTCTGGAGTAAATAACTGTTAACATCTGAAGCTGAAATCTGAAATCTGTTTCGGATCTGAACACTTCTTCGGCTATGATCTCAAATCTGCTTTCGTATAAATGTGAGCTTCAAGATTTTTCTCCTTTACGAATTTCTCCCTTTCTCTCTCTTTATCTGTACCTTTTTCAAATCTGAAATCCCTCACTGTTCTGTACCTTAGAAGCATCTGATCTGTTCTATAGAAGAAACCCTTGTACTGAACTGAAATCTGATCTGATCTAATTCTATTAAATAAACCTCTGAACGGATCTGATATACTCGGATCTGATACACTCGAATCTGAATTGCTCTGATATGATCTGTAAGATATGCCTAGTCCAAATCTGAACGGATCTGAGTCCCCGATAACTTCTAATCCAATCTGAACGACTTATATTCAGATCTTTATCTTGTTTATGTTATCACCAAAACTTATAATTTTATCTTAACATCCTATTTTATAATATCAAAGTAATTTAAAAAAAATAAATTAAATATGCAAAATAATTACCTTATTATCGTTGATATGAAGTAGATCAACCGTGTCAGGCCCCGTGCTAATTACCAATAATTAACACATAAAAAGCGCATAATCACGGAAGCTTAAATCAGGGCTTAAAAATTTTTTCGAATATACAAAGGCCTGAACTTCAAATCATTCATTCAAAATATTCGATATTCAAAATAAAAGTTTACTCAACTCGATACAGCAAGTAACCACATAAATCAATTCAAAATATAGATCCCCCAAATACAATAAAACACGGGGCATCCCCCGGTTCAATACATATCATAAGTAAACTGGGACTCAGGGATGCGGGGATCGACCAACTGAACTTCCACTCGGTCCAGCTTGGTTACCTGAAACTCCTGCAAATGGGTAACACAGACCCAAACAACAAAAGCAGGAAAAGAAAATACGAGGTCAAGCCTCAGTACGAAGAGCTATCAAAGCAGAAAACATACAACAAGCTATAATCAATGCTATGAATGCATGAGGGCTATCAAAAAGTCGGATAGATAGACCAGTCTATCAACTGGCAACTCAAATCAGCCTCTATACCACGGTCTATCAACCAGGAAATCATCGGTCCGTGATCATCGGGGCCCGTCAACCCATCACAGCTCGGTGGTAGACACTCGAATCCGGTAGTCACCACTCCGACGATAGCGTTGGACTTTTCGGGCACGACTCAAGAGCCGGCCAGTCACAACGTGGCACCCAATCAGGTAATCAAATCAAATCTATACATCAGGCTCAAGATGTATGCATGAATGCCATTCGATATCAAAGCATAAAGCATACAATGCATAATACGTGAAATAAAGCATAACTCAATCAATTCCATAATTCAATTTCACGTAAGTCACATAACCACAATTCACAACATTGAAAACTAGCCAAGTTCACGCTCAACTGCTAAGGGCTGCTCAATCGTACCTCGAATCCACAAATTCTACCTCACAAATTGCACAAGGCACGGCAGTACACACGACCAGAAACCAGCAACATTCGCGATCTTCACTAAGGTTGCTCTGCAGCTTCAAATGGGTAGCAATCGAAAGAGAAGTTCACAGGGAACCTAGCGCCACCGAAATCACTCAAATCTTCGGAAAAAATAATTAATATGGTGAATTAACAAAAAATTAATATCTAATATGATAATTACATGTCCCTCAAGTGCTTTAAACCACAAAAATATCAGTATTTACAATAAATTGACTACATTTTTTTATAACCCAATATATGTAGAAGGAATGATAAATATGTACCCGATGTTTGGGTATTATTCACCCAAATATCGAGATTCCGAGGAATGATTGCACAGATTCTGAATCCGTGGGTTTCTATTACGAAAACAATTTTTTTTTATTTTATATTAGGAATTCGGTGGTTTCTGTCACGGATTCAAAATCTATGACAGAAACATACATTTTTTTATTTTTTGATCAAAATCCGGAGCTGAAATCTACATATTCTTAAAACCAACAAAACAAAGAAAAAAAGTAGAATTCGAGAATAAATTCCCGGTCTCTGACAAACAAAAAAGTTGAATCTAAACTTTTAAATCCGTATTGTTATAGATTTACAAAGATTTTTATTCTGTAATACTTTTTAATTTAATTTTTTTATATTATTTTTTAAAAAGGCCGAGATCTAAGGTATATTAAATTTAAAATTTTACCACTGATTGTTGAGATAAGCGTGCAAGGGTGAGAACAGTACTGAGATGGGTGACCTCCTGGGAAGTTCTCGTACGTCAAGCTGCTGACGTTGCGTCGCTTGATTTGGTTGGCCATGTGGGCTGTAAAAGTGTGATGCCAGATCTTAACGGATAATATTATCTCTGCTAGGGATAGGGCCGGTGGTACAGGAAGGGTAAGACTGATATCTAAGGGAATTGAGACAACACCAGCAGTTAGACACGCACCTCCCCTGACTCATTGGCTAACAACCCAACCCTAACGCACATAATAGGTGCACTATGTTCTGCCACATTATAAGGAAATAAAGTTGCACATTGGCTAACAGCTATAGCTTTTGACCTAGTGGTAAGCGCTTGATCCTAAAATTGATATCAGAGCCTTGTCATCTCAGTTATTGAACAGTTTGATCTTCTGCACTTATATTCGATATGTCTACTTCTCAAATAAATTCCTATGTTTTCTAAGGAGGAGTACGATGATTGGAAGATCAGGATGCAAGCCCATCTGGCCGCTCAGGATGATTACATGTGGTTCGTTATAACAGATGGACTCATGAAGATTATGAAAGCCAACACGGCTATGGCTGGTACTCCACAGTGGATAGAAAACCAGAATGGAGTACACAATAGAGGATAAGAAGAAAGCCAACATGAACAATGTAGCAAAGTATATTCTATACAAGACGCTGGACAAGAACATGTTCAGTAAGATAAAGACATGCGCTACTGCCAAGGAGATATGGGAAAGCTCACGCAAATCTGTGAAGGCAACGATGAGACTAAAGAGAACAAGCTGACGGTTTCCCAACAGAAATATGAGTCTATAAAGATGAGAGAAGGAGAGACAATGACGAATTTTGACGAGAGATTCAGCTCTGTTGTGATTGAGCTAACCAGTCTTGGAAAAGAATATAGCAACAGAGAGTTGGCTCTTAAGGTGATGAGAGCACTGTCAAGGGAGTGGGATGTGAAGATGATGGCGATGAGATAATCGAAAGATCTGAATAAACTGGTACTACACGATCTATTCGGAAATCTGAAAGCTTATGAGTTCGATCTGGAGACCAGATCAGAGGCTGGACCATCGACCTCTCAACCCACAAAATCTCTTGCTGCTACGACTTCAGAACAGTGCTCACTTAGCAAGTCAGCAGAGCAGATCAACAATGACGCAATGTCCCTCTTCGTAAAGAATTTTGGGAAATTCATAAGAATAACTCACAATCCTTCTTTCAATTATAACAATACTCATAAATCTGAAAAGATTTCCACTGATTTAAATTGTTATAACTGTGGCAGACCAGGACATTTCGCAGCTGATTGCAAGAAGCCCAAGAAAGATGACAGATCAAAGATAGATGAAAAGCGATCCACATAAAGAAGGAAGAACGGATTTGAGAAGAGGCCCAACAAGAAGAATGATCGTAAGGTGCTTGTTGCTGAGGAGAGCAACAAAAAATGGGCTGATTCAGATTCTGAGACTACATCAAGCAGCTCATCCAGTGAGATTGAGCAAGAAGAAGTTCACTGCTTGATGGCCAACCAGACCATTGATGATGAGGTATTTGATTTCTCTAATAGTGAATTTACACGAGAGGACCTCATCAATGCACTTAATGAAATGGTCCATGAGTACAGAAAGATGTCTCAGACATTCGAGGAGATTAAAGTTGAAAACAATGGTTTGAAAAATAGTTCAGTGGAACCAAACACTGCTCAGCTTGGGAAAACTAACAGTTTACAAACTGAGTTGAGTAAGCTGAAAATTGAGAATGATCCTTTGAGAATAAATTCCTGTAAGCTCTCATCTGAAAATGAGATATTAAGATCAAGTGATGAGCTCCTGGACTAAGTCTTCGAGTTCCTTAAGTAAGCTGCATGAGACCCATAAGCCATTAATGACAAATCTGGCTTAGGTTTCAGCTTTGGTGAAAGCAGCTCTGAGGAAACAAGTACTCAGTCAAATCTGGGTAATGATAAGTTCAAGAAAATGAATTTTATCAAAGCCAGTGTGACACATATTGTGAGTCGGTTAAGTACGATGATCAGTTCACTGGACAATTGAACCATAAGGTCAAAAACGGTATTGGTTACATTAAGCCTGAGAACTGTAAGCCCAGCTGGCTACCGAATAAACTTGAGAAGGATAAGGCGAAAGTTGTACCTAAGTCGTCTGTTCCAAATCAGCAAAGGCGTGGTTCAACGAAGGCCAAATCTGTATGGATAAAGGTTCAGCCCAAACGTGATCTTAATGGTCAAAGTACAAAGCCAAAGCTCAACAAATCGCACAAGAATTCAGCACAAACCCTAGTGGATATCCATATTGGGAAAACCGTAAAGGCCGAAAGGGGTAATCCGATCTGGACCCAAGTAAAATTGGGTACCAAAAGTTTATTTTTGTGATTACAGGACAACAGGTACACAGCTTTGGAGGAATCAAACAAATGGTATCTGGGCAGTGGCTGTGCGAGACACATAACTGGTAATTCAAAGCTATTATCAGATCTGACGCCACACAAAGGAGCCAAAATTGTTTTTGGTGATAACTCAAACGATAACACTATGTGTAAGGGTAAGCTTACCCATGGTAACATTTCAATCTGTGATGTTCTTTTAGTTGAAAATCTATGTTATAATCTTATCAGCATAAATCAGCTGTGTGACAATGGTTACACAGTTAACTTTCAAAAGCACGCATTCACAATTCAGAATCCAGATGGGATGACAGTGTTCCTATGAAACAGATCAGGGAATACCTACACTGTCAATTGGTCAGAGCATGTGGGATCTGAACATATTTGCCTAGCAGCTGACTCTTCCAAGAGCTGGCTGTGGCACCAGAGAATGAGACATCTGAATCTCAAAACACTTGCCAAACTAAGTAAGCTTGAATTGGTTTCTGGTATGCCCTAAATAAATTTTTCTAAAGACAATATTTGTTCTGCGTTCAGCTGGGAAAACATATTCGTTCTATTTTTAAAAGGAAAAGCGGTATTCGTTCTGCCCGAAGCTTGAAGCTTTTACATATGGATATTTTTGGTCCTATACCAGTAACCAGCTTAGGGCAAACAAAATACACCCTTGTTGTTGTTGATGATTTTTCTAAATTTACATGGGTGGTGTTTTTAAAATCAAAGGATCAGACCTTTGACCAGCTGATAAAGCTTTCTAAACGTTTACAAAATGACAAATCTTGTACTGTCAACCGGATAAGGAGTGATCGAGGTACTGAGTTTTTAAATAAAAAATTATCCTCTTATCTAGAAGACATTGGAATTAAGTATGAGCTTTCAGCAGCTAGAACTCCTCAGCAGAATGGGTTAGCTGAGAGGAGAAACCATACTTTAAAAGAAGCTACTCGAACTATTATTGCTGATTCCGGCATTTCTCAAAAAATTTTGGGCTGAAGCATTAACACAGCTTGCTACACTCAAAAAAGATCTCTGATTAACAAGATTCATGGTGTAACCCCATATGAGATATGAAGTGGAAAGAAACCTGACATATCTTATTTCAGGGTGTTTGGATGCAGATGTTTCATTCATAATAATGGCAAAAAGCATCTAACTGCATTCAATGCTAAATCTGATGCAGGTTTGTTTCTTGGATACTCAGCCATGAGCAAAGAGTACATAGTTTTTAACAACCGGAGCTTGACAGTTGAAGAATCAGCTCACGTGGTATTCGATGAAACCAGCTTTCGTTCCAACTCAGTTGCGAGCTTAAATGATTTGTGCACACGTCTGGAATCAACCAGCTTAGATGAATCAAGTGATGACGTGCCACAGATTCGACATTCAGCTGATAACCAGCCAGCACTGGACGCTCCACACGATGACATCCCTACTGAGCAAGCAGATCTGACAGGTAACATAGAAGTCATTGATTGACTAATGTTGACCTAGTGCAGGAACAGATCTCAACCAATGTGCCAGCTGCGGGTAATGGAACAACTATTGCACAAGATGCTGCGCAAGCAGATTCTACAATCCATCAATTGGTATCAAGACCAGCTTCAGATACACAAGCTATCAACGAAAATCATCAATTGGTATCAGAGCGAGGTCAGGGGTTCGAGTCTTCCAAGAAGAATTTTCTATACTTCTGGGGGGGGAATTGTTGAGTTAAGCGTGCAAGGGTGAGAACAGTATTGGGATGGATGATCTCCTGGGAAGTTCTCGTACGTCAAGCTGATGACGTTGCGCCACTTGATCTGGTTGGCCATGTGGGCTGTAAAAGTGTGATGCCAGATCTTAACGGGTAATACTATCTCTGTTGGGGATAGAGCCGACGATAGGGGAATGGTAAGACTGATCTCTAAGGGAATTGAGACAGTACCAGCAGCTAGACACGCACCTCCCCTGACTCATGGGCCTAACAACCCAACCCTAACGCACATAATAGGTCCACTCTGCGCTGCCACATTAAAGGAAATAAAGTTACACCTTGGCTAACAATTATAGTTTTTGACCTAGTGGTAAGCGTTTGATCCTAACAATGACTTTGTTAGGATCGAAAATTGGTACCAGATTGTTCTGATACCACTTGAAAGGACCCGCGAGCTGGTGCCGTGAGCTCTCACACAGCTCGGACACCATTTCATGGATCGAAAAAATATATTACGTGCTTTTTAAAATATTTTAAAAATAACTACATGCAATTGCAAAATATCAAATCCCGCCTAAGCTGGATCATCACGGAGCAACGCTGCATGCTGGTCCAGATCGCGTGTGATCTGGCCTGTGAAAACACGAGCTGCAATAGCTCAGGTTCTTGAAAGGTTAGCATCGAGAAGTATACCAGATCTGGTATAAAAGCCAAGAGAAAAACATCTGAAATACTCTTTGAACATTGAAAGATTAAAAACAGGTTTAAAATATGTATACACACAGAAAGATGTAAAGAAAACAGTATGCTGCAAATTTGTTTATGAAAGTTCAGAGCTCAATCTCCTACGTCTCCCCTTCTTCCATTGCTGAAAGGATTCACTAGAAGATTTGATCTTACAGCTCTGTACAGACCCGATCCAATAGCCGGAACTCCAAAACTCTGCTGCACACCAGCTCGCAGGTTGTGTGACTAGTTAACACTTCTTTTATATCTCAGTGAGAAACTACAATGATTTGTTTGTTTGTGATTCACTCATTTATTCTATTCAGCTCTCGGGTCGCATATGTGAGTGAATTGTGTGAGAATTATACAATAGAAGCTCACTCTCTTTGTTTTCTCACATATTGGGAAGTGCTTCTTTCAAGCTGATATCTTCATATTCTTCCATGGTTATGCAGTCAACTATGGATTCCACATTAAGGCTCTCGGCCTTTGCACCAGCTCACACCTGGGTACTAGCTCAGCTTGTACAGCAGCTATCACCTGAGTGTACAAGCTCTCAACTGTTGCACATGCTCTCGTTGTCTGTTTTTCTCTCGTGCATGGCTTGTGCATCTCTTTGATGTATATAGCCTTTGTGCAAATATATCCGTTGGACCCAAGTTCCTAGTCATTGAAAAGGCAAAGGCTTCTGTAAACAAAGTTGTACCTTGTGTCCTTTATCATTTAATGCATTTGCAGGCTTTGTTGACTTTGAGCTCTGTCTCGATCAGACAAATTAGTTTGTCTTCTAGTATTCTGAATAATGCTTGTACAAACTAATTCGTCTGAGCTGATCTTTCACGAAGCTCCTGATCTGGTCTGCTCTTCTCTAAGCTGATCTGCTCTCTGCTGATTCTAAACTGAGTCTTTCTTCTCTTGAGCTGTTTCTGTGCTTCTTATCTGATATGCTCTTGTTTACATCTTCTCTAAGCTGAGTCATTATGCTCTAAAACTGCTCTAAACCGAACGACTCTATATTTCTAATCTGTTCTAAGCTGTGAACTAATTTATTCTCGCTGCGCTTCAAATCTGATTTGAACATGCGTTTCAACTGATCTGTGTTGAACTTGTTCTGTTATGATCTGAGCTGATCTGTTTTAATCTTTGAACTGCTCTAAGCTGATCTGAACCGTTCTGCGCTGCACTGATTCTCATTGCGCTTCTAATCTGCTCTGATCTGATTATGATATGATCTCCATACTGTAAGCTGAATTCTGATCTGCACTTGATCTCTGAACTAAATGCTGTTCTCCCGAGCTTCCTCAATATGCATAGTTCGTCGCTATCAGCTCGCAGTTGTTTTTCTACAGTGCTCTCCTCGATGGTTCGCAGCTGATCTGAACTATCTCGCTTCTGATCGGATCCAACTCGCGACTGAGCTGATTCAGCTTTGGCCTGCGCACTCGATTAAAACGTTAGAAACATGATATCAGGTTTTGTGTTCATCAAAATTAAGATCTGATTTTTTATATAGATTCAGATTTTTTAAAAAATAAATATTAGTTTTATGTGTTACATATACATTAATTTATATAAATATGACCAAATCAAAAAATTGAAGGTCATTTTACCTAAAAGAATGACCCGTCATATTTTGATTTTTGAAAGCCTCGTAATACACGTGGGTTGATATTCCTTGTCAGCATCGTCGGCTCTTGACTGAAAAGGAGAGGGATAATCAATTATCATATTACAGATATGGAGAAACGCAAGAAGATCATCATTGACACGGATCCAGGAATCGGTACTTTCCAGCTTAACGCCCGAGATTATAATTTTCGGTTTTTCTATTTGTGATGTTCCAATTCTTCCTGTTTCGATTGGAATGTGATGAAATTTGTTTCTTCAGATGATGCTATGGCGATATTTTTAGCTTTGCAATCACCGGAAATTGAAGTGATAGGTCTTACTACTATTTACGGCAACGTATACACCACTCTGGCTACCAGAAATGCTTTGCATTTGGTAAATATAAAAATCTCGCTCCACTTTTTACTTTCTGGATTTTCGCTTTTGCCTAGGAAAGTTAGACAAAGAATAATACTGAGAAACACTGATGAAAGGGCGTAAAAATCCTGATTCTCGGTTAGGTGTGCTAACTATTGAATTGGGTCATAATTGATTATATGCTATATTATTCCAAGGTTTCCTTTTTGTTTTTAGGCTTACTCTCATTTAAGCATCCGCTTAGTAGAACATAAAAGTTTTATTAATATTAAACTTATGTTCTTTCTTTTTTATGTATTGTTTGATACAATAATTAGAAGAACAATTGCTATTTTACTCATAACTAGATCTAAACTCATTTAATCTTGCTAAGTTTGAACTTTGGCTGTGACGCTTTATCACGCACCATGCTGTTACAACCCTAGATTACATATTAATAGGTTAGATTAGATCTTAATAGGTTGAGGTGATCACTGATGCAATGAGCCTTATTTTTGTCCTTCAGCACAGGTCACTAATTTCTTATTGATGATTCTGTAACTTATATTTCGTAATACAGTTGGAGATAGCGGGGAGGACAGATATTCCTGTTGCTGAAGGATCTCATGTGACCCTAACTGTATGTTCTGTGTTATAAATGCGATTAGGTTTTACTTCAATAACAGAAGATATGAATTATGATATGTGTTGTTAGTCTTCTTTCCGTACTCATTGCAGTGTAATTCTGTTTTTATCTGAAGTGATAAAAAATTTTCTCCAGAAACATCCAGCTGCATATATAGTTGTGAGCTCAGCTCATGGACCTTGTGCAGGAATGAGGAACACTTTCTCCAATCATGGGCTGAAGAACTTTGAACCCAGTGTGTGATTTTAATATTTATGAGTGTAATTCATCATACGTGATGAATTTGTTAGAACTCATGTATGTTTACTGATAGAACTGAGTTGCAAATTTGTGGCTTTAGTCAGCTAAAAACATTTCTGAGAACCAGTGGAAGTTGACAGACATGATAAAAGAAAATACACTTAGCTGTAAGAAAAAATTTGATGCTATGTCAGCTATTAGATTGTGTTTAAGGAAACTAATTGACACATTAAGTCGCTTTCTTTCCTAACCTATTCCTTAAATCGCCTTCATTATCATGGGAGCAAAACTACACAACATAAATCCTAATAACCTTGCCTGGAACTTTCATCCATCAATACTGCTTTTATGCCCTTAGATGCCCTTAGACTTTTAATGAACTCAGGAGGTCTGTCTGATTGTTGTGATTAGTTCCTATCTTCCTGCTTGATACTTCTGCTAATCATCTACTTTTGCTGTTTAAATTGTAATGTTATTGTCCGTTGAACTGATGTCAACCAGAATTTGGGTAGATGTGATTTCTAAAACATATTTCCATTAAAGAAAGGTACAAAACTTCGAATTGCTGATTTTGTTCATGGCACGGATGGATTGGGCAACCAGAACTTTCCTCCGCCAAAAGGAAAGCCAATTGAGCACTCTGCTACAGATTTCCTTACTCAACAAGCTAGTCGTTATCCTGGGAAGGTCACCGTGGTGGCCTTGGGTCCATTAACAAATATTGCACTGGTTTGTTTCTAGCTGCAAACAGTTTTGAGATGGTACCTGGATCATGTTTCCAAGATTAATTGATCTATGCAGGCTATACAATCAGATCCTGCATTTATAAAAAATATTGGGCAAATAGTTCTTCTTGGTGGTGCATTTGCTGTAAATGGAAATGTCAATCCAGCAGCTGAGGCAAATGTGAGTTATTGAATTTTTCACCATAATTGAGTTTAGTAATTATCATGGTTTTACTGGTCTCCAAGATTTTTGGAGATCCTGATGCTGCAGATGTTGTATTCACAAGTGGAGCTGATATCTTGGCTGTTGGGATTAATGTCACCCATCAAGTTATTTTAACTGGTAATTCTTGTGTTGGCAACCTTTTTGTGCCTTAAACACCAACTCGTCCACCCTATGTTGTTGAAGCAGTCTTGGACGCATTTCTAGATTAGGGAAACTAAGTTCATAAAACTACTCTGGAATGTGATTTATTTATCTACTAGTTCATTTTTCTGATATTTAATAATATTTTGGCATTTATTCCTCTTTGCCATTACCAATCATACCACTTGACATAGCCATTGAACTTGTTTTCGCTAACCAACAAAAAGGTAAAAGTTTCTAATCGCCTTGATAGTGATACTAGATTAAAGCAGTTCACCAGTTCTACTGGAGAAGTTATAGGATGTACTTAGTCATTCTGTGAATTCCAGGAACTTGGAATTTGTTGCATGAGAAAAGAAATATCAAAGATGAAACAAGCATCATAGCTGTTACTACTTTCATTTCGAATGAATAGTCGGCCGAACCACCCTGCCGAACTCTAAACTATAGATTTCTGTTTATTGGGCAGAGTCACAGAGAGGAAGTCACAAGGCTAACTCGTCCTAAATTTCACGAAGATGACAGTGTTGCAAGATCTTTAATTTTAACCTCTTTTAACTAGTGATAGTTGGTCTTGCATTTTACTTTTGCAGATTCTGATCGAGATAAGCTTGCGGAAATGAATGGAAATTTCGCCAAGTATCTGTGCAAGATTTTGGATGTTTATTTTTCCTATCATCATGATGCCTACAGCACTAAAGGTTTGTTAAATGGGCCAATGTTTAGATACATGAAAATGTAATAATTGTTTGTTAATGTAGTTTTTTCCGTAAATCTTGTGTAGGTGTTTACCTACATGACCCAACTGCTCTTCTTGCTGCTGTTGATCCTTCACTCTTCACCTACACAGAAGGAGTTGTACGCGTCCAGACAATTGGCATCACAAGGGGTTTAACATTATTTTACAATAGACAGAAAAGGTATAACCTTGCAACCTCCAAAAATAAGCTTCATTCTCAAGTATTCTTTGTGCCTGTGCGAAAACCAACTAATGCCATCATATATTTTCTCATTTTGTTTTATTTCCATCTGTTAATAACCAAATTGGATAGTCTGGAAGTGACTCAGGGGTTCAAGGTTGAGGCTAATTATTATCATTTAAAAGCAACCACATACCAGAAACTATCTTTCAATTTTGTTAAATTCTAGCACTTGGAGAACAATAATGGTCCGGAAGACTGATATTGTGGGAAGTACGAAAATTTCAAATAAAAAAAGGAAAATTAACTGATAACAAAATTGTCATTTGGCTTAATAATTAACTGGTAATAAATTGTTGATACAATTGACGCATGGAATTGATTTCTTTTTATTGTTGGGTTTCCAAACAAGGTTTGAAGAAGTTACAGAATGGAATGATAAACCAACGGTCAAGGTCGCGGTTACAGTTGATGCCCCAACAGTGGTGAAAATGGTCATGGAACGGCTCATGCATTCGTGAAATTTCTTAAATTGAGCTCTGCCTTCTGTAAGTGACAATATGTCAGAGGAAATTCTACCTGGAAAGAAATGCTCTTAAATTTCATCTCAACTTCCATGGTAACAAATGTGATTGGCTCCTTATTTGCAGTCTGTTGTTGAAATCGTATATGCGATTTTTTCGTAATCCGGCTAATGGTGGAGTGGCGCTGAGCTCGTTTGATTCCAAATATTTGTGCAGCAAAAGTTTTCTTTTGAAAATATGATGCTTGATGAAGAAATAGATCGGGTCTTGCATTGAATGTGAGAACGGCTGTAGAAATTGTGGCATATATGCTTTTTCAAAATTGAAGTCAACCAGTGAAAGGTGTGACTAAATTTTTCACGATTTACAATATAATGGAAACACCTTTGGTTTAATGGGATTAGGTAATAAAAAATTTATAATATGGAGATAATGTTAGGATCGATTGTAGGATGCCCTGAGCTCTCACACAGCTTAGGCACCTCAAAAGCCAATGTTAATTGCGTTTTAAAAAAATTGAAAGATAAGCGGCACTTAATATCTAGAATCGGATCGCGCCAGTGCTGGTTCCAGCTAAGAGCTAAGCCAGCACGGTGAAAACTTTGCGATCTTGTTGGTTATAACTTGAGCTGCAATAGCTCAGTATTCTTGAAAGATTTGTACACCGAGATACAGATTGGGTTATGAAATAAAATCATGCGGAAACAATCCAAACTGAACTCTAAAAATCGAAAGCTAACATATTTGTTTATGGAAGTTCGGAGTTGAATCTCCTACGCCTCCCCGTCTTCCGCAACGGGAATGATACGGAAGAAATTCACTAGAAAACTTTGATTGCAGCGGGCTTCGCTGCAATCTGACCCGATAGCCCGCAAGCTGCAAGAACTCCTAGCCACCTATGCACATCAGCCCGCAAGCTATGTGTCTAACTATACTTCTTTTACGCATCGAGAAAAGCTACAATCACTTCTTTAACGTCTCAGTGAGAAAGACTACAATGGAAGTGTTTGATTTTATTCACTCTGCTAATCTAATCAGTTCTCTCTCAAATACGTGAGTGAATCGTGTGTGAGAATTACAGTGTAAACTCTCTGTTTCTTATGTATCTCACACACTCGGGAATGTGCTCTCTAAGCTGGTTACTCAAATGTCTTCCCGGATTGTGCAGTCAATGAATATCTCACTGAAACGCAAGGCAGTGCACCAGCTCACACCTGAGCACTTGACCAGCTTGAACACCAGCTGCCACCTGGGTGTTCAAGCCTTCGACTGTTGCACAATCTCTCTGTTTTGTGTCTTACTGCACTTGTATTCTTTTTGCTTATGCACTTCCTCTCTCGCGCCTCTTTCTGCTTGTGCTCTGCTCTTGATATATAAAGCCTCTTCGCAGATTTGTCCGTTGGACACAAAATTGTAACGGTTGAAAAGTCTTCTGACAAATTGTACTTTGTGTCCTTTGCCATTTAATGCTTCTGCAGGCTTTCCTTACTTTAGGCACGTGAGCACTGTACTGATAAGGCAACACAACAAATCGATTTGAATACTGAAAAGCAATCATCGTATAGTCTCGTATTCAAATCGATGTGCTTGTCGTTTGTCCAAATCTGCTCTTAACTTATGCTCTGTTCGCTGAGCTGGTTTGACCTTAACCAGCTTGTCTCATTGCTTTGAGCTAGCTTTTTCATTACACTGAGCTAGTCGTCTCTTCAACTGTTCTGCTCTTGTTCATGACGACTGCTCTTGAACATTGCTGCGCTCTGAGCTTGTTTCCCAGCTGGTTTCTTCTTTCACTACAACAATATTCCTCCTTCACGTCATCATAGGCATTGACATTGTTCACGATTGCTCATCTCTCTCATAAGCATCCAGCTGCCGAGATCCCTGATCAGGTTTTCTCTTCTCTGATCTGGTTTATCCTTTGACCAGCTCGACTCTATTCTTCTCGTCAAGAGCCTCTTTGATCTGCTCTTCTATGATCATGTGTACTTGCTGGTCTCTTGTTCCATTCAGACACCTATTCCAAACCATCAGCAAGTACACCGATCTTCTTCTGGTTGATTGAACCAGTTCTTCGAGGGTACCTTAAACCTTATCCTCGAAGAACTGCACTTTTGCACCAGTGATTATATCCCTTCTTCTTGGGATATTATATTCTGATTCAGTCTATCACCGGACTGAGATCCCTATGATGAACTGTTATAGTTGCGTTTAGTGATCTGATCTGCACTTGTACTCGGCTCTGCACTTGAACAGCGCACTTGTATTCTGCACTTGATCTGCGCGTGAACAGTTCAGCTCTTCACTAAATCTCACTGCGCTTGATCGCTGCACTGCTCTTGCATCAAGCTGGTGAACCAGCTTGACATTCCCTGCGATCCGAAATTCTTCTGCTGTACCAGCTCGGGCGTCCCCTTACTGTTCCAGTGTAGATATCTTCAACTAGACCAGCTTGGACGTCCCCCCTCACTGCTCCAGTATGGATATCTCCCTATCTGCTCCGGATAGACAACTGCACATTTCATATAAACCGTTAGTAAAATAATAACAGATTTTGTGTGAATCAAAACTAATATTTTGATCTGTAAAAACAGATCTAATAGATAATAAATTGGAAATTATAGAAAACATAGTATTTACTGACACCAATTGCCAAGTATTGAATACAAGCGAGATACCTACTATCATCGTTCGTATCGAACATCCCTTCAAAATTTTTTAAAAGTGCCAGTATTATATATGATATGAATTATATTTTAGTTTCGTAACTTAATAATCAAGTCTGTAGCTTACTTGATAAAGCACATGAAGTTTCATGTTAGTACGTATGAGATTTGAATCCCCTGCTTCCTTCTCCCCACCTTTTCAAGTTTGTTTTATTATCTTTTTTATTTGTCCTTTTGTACTTAGTTGTTTAATAGGGTTCATGTTCAATTTATTCAGCTGGGCTTTCAAAAAATAAATTACTGATCAAAATTAATGCAATTTTTTCCTACATTTCGCTATTATTATTTCGTATTGAAAAATATTAATATATTAGTTAAAAATACTTTCTTATATATATATATATATGTTTTATTATCTTTTTTATTTGTCCTTTTGTACTTAGTTGTTTAATAGGGTTCATGTTCAATTTATTCAGCTGGGCTTTCAAAAAATAAATTACTGATCAAAATTAATGCAATTTTTTCCTACATTTCGCTATTATTATTTCGTATTGAAAAATATTAATATATTAGTTAAAAATACTTTCTTATA
>KV002480.1:256762-280169 GCA_001598015.1 Dorcoceras hygrometricum
AAATTTGGACCCAACCCGATAACCCAACCCGAACCCACCAGAAAAAAATCAGGTTCGGGTTGAGCCATTTCGGATTGGTTCGGGTTGGGTTCGGGTTGAGAGTTTTTTAAAAAAAATTTATTGAACCCGATCCCAACCCTGTCAAATTTGGACCCAACCCGATAACCCAACCCGAACCCACCAGAAAAAAATCAGGTTCGGGTTGAGCCATTTCGGATTGGTTCGGGTTGGGTTCGGGTTGAGAGTTTTTTAAAAAAAATTTATTGAACCCGATCCGAACCCACCCGATCAACCCAAATTAACACTAAATACACTTCAACCCGATAACCCAACCCGAACCCACCCGAAAAAAATCAGGTTCGGGTTGAGCCATTTCGGGTTGATTCGGGTTCGGGTTGGGTTCGGGTTGAGAGTTTTTTAAAAAAAATTTATTCAACCCGACCCGAACCCAACCCGATCAACCCAAATTAACACTAAATACACTTCAACCCGATAACCCAACCCGAACCCACCCGAAAAAAATCAGGTTCGGGTTGAGCCATTTCGGGTTGATTCGGGTTCGGGTTGGGTTCGGGTTGGGAATATTTTTTTTACTTTTCACCCCAACCCGACCCGAACCCACCCGACCCACCCGAATTGACACCCCTACCCACAAAGATTGTAAGTAGGAAAACCTAAATACGAGATCTCGACGGTGTAATTTCACAATATCACATTCTTATATAGCATAAAAAGTTCAGGAATTTTGATGATTGTGGTCGAATTTCAGATATGGAATATTGAACTCTAGATTCGCATTTCATCTGTGATATCAACTCCTAAACGACGTTAACTAGCTGAAAAGGTCGGACTTCTCGAAGAATATCAGGTTGTTTCTTCAAGTACGCATGCAAGTTTAAAATCAAGTCCTTGTTTTGTGTAGGGGATGGTTCTTGATCTTGAGCTATCTAGTGTTTGGTTCAACTTTTTTTTTTTTTTGACCATCTGAATCTCACAATCCGAAGCTGATATTGTGTTCGCTTGATTTTTTCAATTTTATCCTCGTGGTGGGGGAAAAGTGTATTCTTATGGAATAAGGTGGCACAAAGTCTTTGGAAATGTAGCAACTCTATAAAAAGTAATCATCTGGCTTATTGGATTAAATGTTTTGGCAATATTTCTGATATCAGGCTATCACAAGTATTTCGGGAACTTTAACCCCTCTTTGACCTTCAAACATGTACCATAAAAATGTTCTTCGCTTCATTACAAATTTGTTCCCCAAGTGACACCACCTTACAGGCAACAGTGATTGTTACAGCGGCAGAGACACCATACGTAACACCCCGTAAACGCCCTCTTTTTTAGTTTCACTAGTACATATATATGTTGCAAAGTCGCAAGTAAAATGAGCATATATTATTAGATGGAAGCGACCAATAGGATTCGAGAAGTTTAATATATACTACACTTAGAGAAAAAAAAGTCAAAATGATGCAATAATTCTTGAGAGATTATCCCAAGTTCTACACTTCAATCACTCAAGCAAAATGGAGTTCCCTGATGGAAATTATCGAACTCACCAAAGTGCCTCATATTTTTTATAGAAGGTTTTTAACTTCTGCAGTGCAGAAAAGTTGTCAACTTTTGCTGCTAGATTTGCATGCCGACTCTCTCTCTAAGCAGAAAATACTTACAGAACATTAAGAGCTACTGGCTTTCCTCGTCCCATGGAAAATCCTCTAGTGCCATCAGGCATGCGGGGAACAGGAGATATTTTAGCCATGACAAGCTTCTCAGTTGGAATCAAGAGTTCCAAAGGTGGAGGTCCGGATAGGCTGCCACCATTCATGGGAAAATGAGTACGTCCACGTCCCATCCCCTTTCCCTTGCCTTTGCCACCAACACCATTTAGCCCTCTCCCCTGAGCATTACCACAGATATTATCGTCAACCTGTTCAATGACATAAGACAACATAAGTCGTGACACTCGGTGCTTGAAGGCTGAAAAAAGCATGGGATGCTAAAATCGTATTTCAGATACATTATCCTCACCCTGTTCACTGAATTAAAACACCATAAGTCCTGAAACTCGGGCTTGAAGACCAGAAGAAACGTGGGATGTTGAAAGAGTATTTCAGATAAGACTATAATAAAAGGAGGTCGTATATAATGCTCAGATGATTAAGACATATGTGATTGGGATGTAAAGGTCTAAAATTCAAACAATAAATCACATCTTGCGGCCCAAATTATTAGTTAACATACCCATGCCAAATTATTAGTTAACATACCCATGCCAGACAGTCTGGAATTTGTTGTGTTACTTGATAATTATAAAGGTCAATAATCAATTACTGGAAATGGGTATACTCTTATTTAGTGATAGTATTGTTCTTATTGGTTAGGCCAAACCCACAGTCGTAATGTTTGCAGTTTCCTAGATCATGATGCAGAAGATAACCAAATTACAAAAAACAAGTCATTTATTCATAAACTTGTATACAGATTGATTATGTCTGCTGAACTCACTGAAGAACTTAATTTGGTATTGTTAATTTATTATTATTTCAAAAGGAAACCATAAGTGCTTACTTGGAGCACAGAGAATGGAACATCAAATTGTCGCAAAGAATCTTCCAAATGATTTTCCTTCATCTGCTGCATCTCAGGCACAACTTCATCTTTCTTAACAATGGGCTGACCATCATAACCAACTCTCCTTGCTCTCACCTGAGTAGATTTTAGCTGTAAAAGGAAAAGTTAATAAGAACATATATACTATAAGAAACATATATACTTTAATTTGAAAGATTCAAAACAAATTTCCGTCATCGAAAAAACAGATTGATTCATGACAACAAGAAAACAGGTGCTGGTCATCAACACCCTTATCATACACATCGACATTAGATTTTGATCATTGTTGTTTGGGTTTAATGTACTATACAGGATTCCTTGACGTATCGATCCAGCTGTCCCCATATCATATCCCAAAATCAATCATCGCAAGACTTCTCCTCATACTTCTGTAAAGTCTTAATTCAATCTCCACAAATGCACACAACTCCACATGCTTCCTAGTTGTGCAACCTCCAAAATTTCCTTGATGTTTTTTTTTCTTTTTAACATATAACCACACCCCCCTAATATTGTTATGCCAGTAAAAAAGAACGCAAACCAACAAAAGGATCAAACAAATTTACTAGAAGTTCCAAACAACCATCAGGTATAGCATGTCGTTCACACATAATGACAACAGAATCCCTGAAAGGATCAACCACTGGTACGTTAATATTACAAGGACTCGATATTTGAATTGTTAACTACATTGGCAACCAAATCTTTCTTGTTTCTGCATGAGCATCACGAAGGAGTGCGTGCATGTGTGAGAGGGGGCATAACGAGGACTTCTAGTCTGGTTGTGGTATTCTTCGCGATAAAATAGCACATCAAAATAACATAATAAAACATATCATATTGCACTTGTTTGACCATCATCAGTTGTGAAAGAGTTAACTTTGATTTGCCCAATTTAGATATGTATACCTAACATTTACATCATCCTATCATTTTTTTAGTTAAGAAAATTCATAAATCAAAAGCAATGAATCAATCAATCATCATTTTAATATATATCAAGAGAAATGTACCACAATATGACTTCAAGTGATGGTAGTGCAATTCACACTGTATTCTTCAAAGAGATCATCAGTCACGTAAAAGCAAAATTGATCAGATTAAGATCAAGGTGCATCAACTATGGTTTTCATTAATTCCATCAACCACACCAATTTTATTAAAATGATAATCTGTATCATACTAAACTTAAAAAAATCACATCTCAACATAATCATTTTCAAGTATAATACAGAACTTGAAACCCTTCGAATGAAAGATACAAGAAAATACTAGAAACCTTCAAACCGTAAACATCAAATTGTATGAAAAACAAAGAACCTACAACTTTGATTTCTTTAGGCATCAAGAGTGGGAGGGAATTATCTAACTAGCAAATAATAACCACACAAGTGGAACTCTAACCCAAGATCTCTTAGATCTTGTAGCCTCCCTCTTACCACTAGACCATTGATTATTAGTTTAACAAGTGGAACTCTAACCCAAGCTTCTTGTATCTCAGAGCCTCACTCTTGCAACTCGACCAAAGAATCCTTGACAAGTGTGGTTATTGGTTTAACAAGTGGAACTCTAATGGAGTTGGAACTTGCATTGAAAGGTGTTACGCGCCTGTGTGTGAGTGCATTTCAAAAAGCGTAGAATTTTGCATGCTACATACCACAGATTTTAACAAACGAACTTTGAGACCATTCCTCCAATTCCCCTCATCTGTCAGTTCAACTGCCTGCCAAAAATCGAGAACCAACACTAACGTGATGACATGAAAATTGAACAAGGTTTCCGAAAATAGGGGAGGGGAGAAAAGTAAGATGAATTCAGAGGGTAAAGATTGTATATCAGTTACCGCCTTTTCTGCTACTTCAGCAGATTCATACTCCACAAATGCATGAAACTACAAAAAAAAATTACGCAGGTCATGGATGTGATCTTGCAGTTAACGGGCAAGGGAAAAAACCCATAAACTGCAAAACGATAAAAAGAGTGAACAAAAATGTTTGAAATACCAGTCAATCACTAACAAGGCAACTGCAGCATAGTTCAAACAAATATTATTGCATCTTCATTTTCATACATGGTGGATTCTATAATAACAGAGAATGCAAGATCTTAAAGACAACTAGCATGAAAGAGATGCAGGTTTCCTTACAGCTTTTCTTGAGTGGTTAGATGCAAAAAACTAGTCATTTCATCCATCTCTTGTGCAAAAAAATGCCCTACTGCTTGTACTCTAAAACCAGCTATGAAAATCTACCTCGTCCTTTTTCCCTCACCGGTTAGCACAATTAGAAAGAAAAGGTGAAATTACGGTTGATTAGATGTGATAAGAACTCTTAATGATCGAAGACAATGGTCTCATTTTACTTTCAAGTGTGCAGATCCCCCTCCAATATTACCATGAACATAATGACAGATAACCTATTAAACAAGACACTTAACCGAGCCTGGAAAAATATACATACTAGTAAAAGTTGAAACCAAATAAATATACACACACACGCACACACATATATATTATGTAGATATATTACTCCTCATGATACTATGTGTGTGCGTGTTACTAGATTCCACAAGTCATGTATTCCACAAAACAGCACACGTCTAACCAAACCAAAAAGACCATTCCAAAAACAATCTGGTTTTTTACGTGGCCTTGCAAAGGTATTCTTGACATACATATAGAACCAGAAAACAATATTAATCAATTTATCAACAAATGAAACTTATGAACTCATTTAAAATGGTCTCACTTCTGGAAATATGAGGAAAACCAAACAACCATCTAAAAGATAAAAGATTCAAGATTATAGACTGAAAAAATGAAGAGAAAGCCATCGGCGATGCACAGAATTAATACAGTTAAACAGTTGCTTTGAGTTGACAGCGAACATGATAAACGCAAAACAACGTGCCACAGAGCATAACACAACGGCTACAAGAGTTCTAAGAAAACAAAAATGTTTTGCTTGCAGAAAGAACTAAGATCAAGATGAACAGCTGCTTTAGTTCCAAGGCATATTCACTACTCTTGGCAGCTTAAGATCCAAAAGTAAAAGTGTCACTTGAGAGTGTACCTTGCTGCTGAAATTCAAGACATCCCCTTTTCCTGTTCTAGAGGCAGAAGACGTGCCAAAATTAGGATTCTGAGGTGGACAGGTACGAATTGATTTCACACTGGTAGTATAACCATTTATATCAGCATAAGAAGCAGCAAAACCACATCCATGACATAAGTATTAACCTATTTGATTCCAACATGATGAGGTATGAGCAATATGTACCTCCCCACAGATGAGAAAATGTTCATCAGGTTCTGATGACAATGTTCCTCAGGTAAATTTTCGGCAATGACTATGCGAGACTACAGACAGAAGATACCGATGCACATAAAAGCTTAGTGTAGGTCAAAATTACTTAAGGGGCGGTGCACACATGTGAACCATCTTAACATAAACAAACTGCGAAGGAACTATGTTCATTTCACAAGAAAAATGCAAAAAGACATAAAGCGTATGACCTACTTGAAGCTCTTCCATATCAAGCTCAGTCAATGGATGCTTGCGTTTAATCTTTTTACCATCTTCGCTGACCACCTAGAGGAAAATATCAACCAGGACCGAAATTGACATCGCAAGAAATAATCTGAGACAAGATAGTACCAGCTTCTTAGAATTCCTCAATATACTAGCAAGCTGAGAGCTATCACATACACCGTTTTTTATCTTCTTGAATGACGCAACAAAAGAAAGTGGTACTGCATTAGAGGATGGCAAAGAATAAATAAAAAAAGGTCATTAAGCTGAATTAAGAGAAACATTAAAATCTGTAAAGAAATCAAATCTCAAATTTCAAAAGCAGCAGAACAGATTTTGGATAATGTACATAAGAAGGGAATCACATACACACATTTTCATTTATTTTATTGAGGTCCCCATTCACTTGAAAATCACAAGCTTTAATAAATTCCATTTAGTTTTTGTATGGTCAAAACTCAAAAGCATAACACTGAGAAGCAATAAAACTTTGATCTAGAAGATTAAAAACTGCGGATCCAGCCTAGCAGTCGTGTACCAATTATGCAGTAAAAGCAATCAATCAGTGAGTGGTAAACTAAGTCTCAACCTCCTACTTACTTTATTCTCCTTCCCTTTTCAAATCCCCTGGAGAAACGGAATAAAACACAGCTTGCACCCAGCTAAGGACAACCCTTTCAACAAAATTTAAGTCACTCATTTGTTCTAGTAAGACAATTTCACGAGAAAAAGTATTGCAATCAATCCTCAAAGGCTGGCCCATGTCATCTGAAAGTTAGATCTTCAAGAGTTTGGAATATCCAGTTAGTATGCCATAGATATCTCACAGATACGAGGAATCTTTATACTTCAATTAACACCCTTCTAGCACACTATCATTTGTTATAAATCTGTGTCAGAAATGCATGAAAAAACCAAATCACACAAACTTGAAGCCAATCCATGTTTTTCTATAGAACAACTCTTTACAAAAGATGACTCATCCATTGAGAACCACAATTTTATTAGAACTAGAAAGCCTCAAGTTTCTTAACTAGAGTTTAAAAAAGTAATTTTTGGAATCGAATTATTGGTAAAATGAGAGAAAAAACCTTGAGCAAAATTATCTTACCATATGCTTCAGGGTCTTTGCACATAAGCCTAAATAACTGATCAGTTGAGGCCAGATTGATATCACTGAAATAAAATTCCACCTGCAAAACATAAAGGGCAGTTCAGTAAACTATGAACAAATTCGGTCTTAGTTGACATGAAATTATCTCTCCCATCTATTCCCAAAATAAATAAAGCTATCAATAATAGGTTTTAATGCTTTCAGTTTTTACGAACAGATAAGAAAAAAGGCACACACAAATTAGCACATACTGTAAATGTCAATTCAATGATCTAATGTAGCTACATAAAACCTTACTCTTGTACAAAAATTTCAGAACCGATCGTACCAGAGAAATGACAAGACAGCTACAGCCTACATGCATATACTTTAAGAAAAAGAATAAAACTTACCAAAATAATAAGCATACAGAACACCACAGAAATTGGAATCACACAGTAATAAAATCATAATATGAATATTACACGAAATCATGCTTGACCGAAGAGAATAAATAAATTAATCAATCTGATAAGTTCATTTTCCGAACGTATTCCCCTACCTCAAGCAACCAATTGAAGATTACCACCAGAATCAGTACGCGATGAAATAAATCCACTTCTCGATAATGACCCTACTCTAACGATCACCCAAAAGGTTCATACCACGATACTTAAATTCAAAACAACAAAATTTCACCTGATTGAGAATTTTCAGATGAGAATCCGGCAATCCATTCCTAGCAGAAGTTGCAGCAACATTGGAATCCTCCCTCGACTCGGTGAAACTCACAGGACGAACATTCCCATAAAATGACACAGTACTTTGCCGGTTGAAGTTATGCATAGGTAAGTGGTTCTCGTATGCATAGTAAGGCGGCGGCGCGTAAATCTGCATCACCCGTTGCGGTGGAGTAGATACGGTGGAACGAGGGATGAATTCAGGAGCCTTCGCATTAAGCTTCGATGTTGAGGCTAGGGTTTCGGAATCCTTCCGTTGATCCATCGTCGATCTTGATGGATTTACAGAGATTGTTATCGGATCAAGATCGGTTACTTTTGGATTAAGAAATCAATAGAAGATTTTGGTTTGTTTCATAAGAAATGAAACTGTGATATTCTAGCTCAGTGAACCAGAGATGAAACAAAGCGGGAGCTTTTTAACGATGCAGTCAGCTTCACACTCACATATAACGACACTGTGCGTAAATACATACATACATATATACGTACTCATATACATTGGAACGCTATTCCTTTACATACATACAAACATAGGTACTCATACGTATATACGTGGCAAACTTGAATACGTATATATGGGTTTGGTCGATGCTACCCACATACTGCCCACAAATGTAGGTGGTCATTCAACCGCTGACATGTGGCGGCAAATAGTAGAATTAAAAAAATAAAAAATAAAAACCAGCTGCAAAAAAAGAAAAACCCAGTTGCAAAAAATTTTTATGAGCTGCAAAAACCAATCAGCTGGTTTTTCTTTTTCTTTTTTGCAGCTGGTTTTTTTTTTTATTATTTCTACTATTTGCCGCCACATGTCAGCTGCTGAATGACCACCTGCATTTGTGGACAGTACCTGTATGGGTAGCATCGACCAAGCCGTATATATGTGGCAAACTAGAAGAAGTATCACGCATGTATATGACATATTATAGGTGAGAAAGTTGGTGGGGGAACGTCGAGAACTGAATAAATTCATATATATATATGAAAGGTCATATCTATTTAATCACTTTCAAAGAATTATCTGATCATAGTTTTCATTGTTACGATATAAGCATTTATAGAAATATCTAATAATATTTTGGTGCTGATATCAATTCACACAGAACATTTCCCAGTCTTGCACAATGTTATTTAGAGAGATGTTTGAAGTCCCTCACAACACGATATTTTAGCTCTCAAGAAAGTTAAATTGAAAAATAGCATTGAGTTTCAATAAGGCCATATAAATACTCAAAAAGTATGTAAAACAATCAAATTACATAGCATATATAAATTAGAATGCATACATAAATTTGCAATTTTATTAAATTTTTTCCTATAGTTTCTGAAAACTTAAAAAACGACTACTTGAACGTCATCAATTACAACGGTGGAATAATATCTTGATTGCACACAATTCATAAATCAAACCAAATTACAAAACAGAAATTGGTACTTTAAAGAAAAACACTAGCCAATGTAGCTATAATTTATATTTAAACAAATAAAATTAAAAAAAAAGCAGTTCTTTAAAATACAATATAAAAATAATAATTATCTGTAGTTATTTAGTCGAGTTAGAATGTCCACAGATAGGGATGTAATTGAGCCAAATTGAGCCGAACAAAATTCAGTTTGATTTATTTATAATCGAGATTCAAGCCCACCAAAAATTTTATTTTATGAACATATTCAAGTCACGAGCTTACTCGACAGCCTAAACGAGCTTGCTACATAAAATTAACAATTAAGTATTAATTAAAATTTGTTAAAAACTATTTAAAGAAAAATATAATATGTTATACTTTGTATTTTATTATAATAAATAAATTTATTTAGATTTTTCAATATTTATTATAAGTAAAAGTGTAATATATATGAATCAAATATTAAAAATATAATTTGTCAAGAGCTGGTTGATGATAGTAATGAATCGAATATTAGAAGTTTGAGTTGATTCATTTATCTTAACGAACCTCATTAAACGAGCTCATACAAGATCTCTTCGAGTCGAGCTCCAAATAATTCATGAACGAGTTGGTTAACATACATATCTTAGTTCCAGAGTGAGTCACCGAATACCAACTTACTAACAATGAAAAATTTTATCTTTAATATCTATAAGCATACATATTTTCTATCGTCTACCAATTATCAAAATTTTAGAATCACAACATGACTTTCTTTGAGTATAATAATTAAATAAAATATCGCTTAGTGTCAATCTCTCGATTCAAGAAAATATGCAGGACTGCTGATTGTCAAACCGAAGCAGAAAAACTCGAAAACCATGGTTGCATAGCTGTAATTAGGGGTTTGCGTTAAAGATGTGTGTTTTATATGGGACTTAAAAAATGGTTTGGGCCTCAATATAGTATTTATCTGAAAATATAGTTTAACGTTTGGGCCTCTCCAATGACGTGGGCTTGAGTCGGGCCCCTTGGACCTCCAACATGTTCGAGACTGAGTTTCAAATCAGCCTTCCTTAAAACACTTTTTGCATGGAAGCAAAATGCATATTAAACCACAAACTTTTCGACTAAATATTGGGGTGTTTCTGCCAGCATACCTTGCACGTCATACGTCACCAGTATGAAAATGAAAAATCTAAAATACTAATCAAATGTTTGAATAATCCCTGTTCAGCCCAGGTTTAGTTTCCCCGATCATATTACGAAATTAGCTTATAAAAAAGTGATGGAAAATACAAACTTTGGCATTACAGAATGAAAGAAAACATAAGTTGGAATATTAACTTAAAAATCTCAGAAAATAATGATATTTAACTTATATTTTGGCAAAAAAATTAAATTGTTCCAAAATAGTCAGGTTATAATTCAGAATATTAATGAACCAATTGTATATTGACATGGGTGTGCACTTAGATAGGACACATGAAGATTTCATGATTTATCGAGGAAAAATCTATGTTTTCTTGTTCTTTGGACTAGGAAAAGGTTTAGATTATAGCATTTTATTTTAGTGGAATTTCATAACTTTATGTTCGATGACAGTGCCCGGAAGAATTGTTTTTTCTGATTTTATTTAGCATGTGAGATTTTAATATTGCTGAAAATAAAAACAAAAAAAAAGCCATATTTATATCTATGAATATCACATTCATATTTCTATCTTTCTTTCTTACTGAGCATCATCATTTATGTTTTTGTAGCAACCAATGAACTATCACAAGGTTGAGTAGTGGCTTAGTACTAGAGCTGAGACAATTAAACTTGGATACATGTGTGGCCAGAGTCCAGCATTCTATATTATATTGTCACTCCAGCTGATTAAAAAAGTACTCAGATACAAATTATACAGAGAACAACTCGATCAGTGCCAAGGCGATCGTGCTCGCTTCATCTGGTCGGGACATGATTTGCACCTCAATTCAGCTCGATTTCTTGTGCTTTACCTCGTTCAACAATAGGAGACTCTTGACTAGATACTTGTCGATGGGTCGAGTTGCCACTCTTGTTTCCCTTGTTCTTCAGCTTTGCCTTCTGAGCCCAACCCAGCAGACCAACTTTTATATAATCATCAAATATTGCCTCGTTGAATGAACTTCCCATCTTCACAAATTCATGTTAAGGAATGATTAAACCCAGCCAGTTTGAACTATCGTGTGTGTGATCTACCTATAGAGAGAGAGGTTCGATATTTTGCACACACATTGTGGACACTTATGTGATGGCCTCTATATCACTTGCATATAAAGGAAAAAAAGATACCTGTGCGACAATGGCATAGAGTGGAAGAGTACTGTAACTGCAAAGGAATTGCACAAACACTCTGCATGCATACGTCGAAAGGAAACGTTATTATTATATATCAACATGATATGGGCACTCACAAGTATAAGACCTAAATTGAATCTCTTCTATATACATCTGATGTGCTAAAGAAAAGATCTGCTAATTCGTAAGTATGTGATGGAGAAAGACTGATATGGTTCTCGGTTACAAAAACATCTTACAAATATTTGTTATTATCAAAACGTTTTACTAAACCAATATTATAATACATATGATTTAACATATGGCACGTCGAGAGCAAGAGATACCATATGGAACTTACCCAAGAACAAGCCTAGGAATGATAAAACCCATCTCTCCCATTATGCATGAGTCAAAACCAAAAGTAACCTATCATCATAACCAGATGAAATTAATTTCGATTTCAAAAAGAAAGAGAGAGATCAAATACTTGTAATTTGAAGGACCGTTTGATTACCAACATCCAAAAGAAAACAGCAATCTCAAAGGCATTCTGGAACAGAAGCACATGAATAAGTAGAAGCACGAGACGAGGCCGGTGGAACCAGAAGTAGTCGTCTGAAGGTTTCACTGCGACATCTCCTTCCACGGCTATATGTTTATCCGCCACCTCAATTGCCAACTCGGTGATGATGTGCTCAAGTTTAGTCCCAACAGCAAGCAGAAGCTGACACCGACAGGTACCAAAATAGAGAACTCTTTGGTGTTAATATTGTGATCAGGCTATCATCTTTTCATATGTCACATCAACCATAACAGCAGAACTCTTATGACAGTGTAAGCTGTTGGACCGGTCATCTCGAGAGCATTTAATGTGACGTGTTTGTGAGACAATGAATGTAACTACCATAAAACCCGAGAAGCTAACTTAAAGGTGAATGTTGTCCAAGTCTATAAATAACTCCAGGGAAATGTGAAGCATTATCTTAATTATGGCTTATGAAGTTTGCCTGACTTGAGGAAGAACTAGTTCAATCCTTGAAGTTAATTAGTTAAGTTGGAAGGTTATCCAAGTCCATAGATAACTATTGGGAACCCGAAATAACTGTTTTCTTGAGACAATATGTGGTAGGTAATGTATGAATTATATTTACTTACCGCCAAGGGAACGAATGAGATCCAGAAATAGGCATGCCAACCTGAATAGATTGACACATATATAATATGTATGATCAAATATTTGAGATCGACTACTAATTATGGTGGCAAGATAGAAGTTTGAATTCAGTACCACTTACCGGAAACATTAACCAGCAAGAAGAGAACCACAATCACCCAAAGATACCAACTGCATCCATGGAAAAAGTAATATTAAAAGATAATGATGTACAAGTTAAAAACAATGGATTTTGGCAATTAGTTTTTATCGTTTGTGTCTGTCGATTGGATTGGACTAGTACAAGCCTTTCTTTCTGACTGGAACAATTGGGCAGAGCCTTGAATATAATTTTGAGTTGGGTTCAGCTAAGGCTTTAATAGGCTCAAGCCACTTGAACCAATCCAACTTACAATATATTAAGGAAAAACACTTAAATAATTCTGATGTAACTACTATATAGTTCATAAATCATGATAATGATATATTTGCTTATTCGACTTTTAGTTAGCCTAATAAATGATCTTTTCATAGGTGTACAAACTTCAATACAACCGAAAATTGTATAGACTTTTCCTAACTCCAGAAAATTGAAATCCCATATTCATTCTTGACATCTCACGCAAGATAGGACACAGGAAGAGTGATCAACTACAATGAAATATAGGCTTGTTTACTTCTTCACACGAATGTAATGGGCTGAACGGACGTACCTTATTCCGACAACTTTCTTAAAATCTCTCTCAAAAGCACGGACCATGTAATTGTGAAAGTTGAATTTCGGGTTTCCTTTACAATGAGCCTGCACATAACGTATATAATCCAATGATCACCAGAATCTGAGAAAAATACCCATGACAACTGCTTGTAACATTTCCTGTTAATTAAAAAGTATGTAGTGGATTTTCACTGGTGAATTGATTTTTAAGTGAGCATGTGCCAATAAATGAATGGCATAAAACGAGAATGTCACCATATATAATTTACTACAACAGAAGTTTTCCCAACCAGACCTAGTAAATGAACTAAAACAGCAAAGATCTCACTTGTTTACCGTAATGAAACCATGGCGCAGACTTGTGTACTCTGATTTCTTGACCGATCCATAGAATTGCTTGAAGAACGATTTCTGAATCCGAAGAAAAGAATGCCTTATTCGTGGGCATGTATGAATGGTTTTCTGATGGGTTTTAGATTGCTGAAGATGACTTACCAACCAGCTGAACACAGCTATTCTTGCGATGCCCGAAACCCGGCCCCTGATGAAGGCGTCGTCCTTAACGTGAGTGATCTTTTTCATTGCTTCCTCGGGATCGTATTCCTTTTTCTGAATCAAATCTTCCCAATGTCTCCATTGACGTATCTGGAATATAAACCAAAACATGATAAAAAAATAGCATGTCGAGTCGTTAAATGATAAAAGAGAAGAAAGATTTATGAAGATCATTACCTTTAATCCCCCTAAGACAATTGTTGCAGCAGAGAATATAATATGCGAAACAGCTAACACGAAGATAAAGATATGGAGATCGTGCAATGCTTTTAGGGACAACAATGGTGCTTTGCCCTAACATGAAGGAGAGAGACAGTTTATACTCATAATTATATAATTTTCATTGTTAGGAAGTTTCTATAAATTTATTACTCTCCGAGGTATAAATTGTTTAAATATTAAAGAGAAGGTCAGTTCTCAAAAGGAAATGTAAGTTTTGTTAAACTAAAGCTAAAACACTTTTCAATGTATTTTGAATGATTCGAATATATCAAAGAAGATTTTTCAAAATAGGTTTACCAAGATTCCCAGTTGAAACCATGGAACTCGTAATTAGGGATGACAATAGCGCGGGGTCGGTTCGATTTTGCCATTACCATCTTCGCTCCCAAAATAACATCCCCAACCCCATCCCTATGGGGATCAGTTGGGGATCCCCATCCCCATCTCTGTGAGGATCAGTTCGCGGACGAGGATCTCCATCTCACCTCCGATATTTTAAATATATATATATTATTTATTATTTTATATTGTTATTACATACACACTTTTAATATATATTAGATAATATACATACATATATATATATATATTGTCGGGGTGGGTTCGGTGAGTTTGGGGATGACGGTATTATTACCATCCTCATCCTCATTTGGTTCGGGGATTTCAAACATACTCCTATTTGTCTTTCGGGTTTTCTCCACGGACCTTGACCATTGAGGAAAATTGTCATCCCTATTACGCGTAATGGTGTGCATACCTTAGCTTCGCAGTAGCCTGAGGCATCAGATGCAGCTGCCAAAAGGTGTCGGCTTCCGAAAACTTGAAGTTGATCAAGCTCGAAGTGGGCTGTGGATTTTGCACTTTCTACTTTGTTGCAAGGCAACCAGTGATTCATAAAGTGCTCGGGGATGCATATTTTACTGATTCGATCTTGAAACACAATCAGCATAAGAGAGATAAAACCAAGCAACATCAACTCTGGTTCAACATCACAATAAAAGGTAGTCAAGATTTCATTCCATTGATCCAAGAATTAAATAAGGCTAAATGATCACACACACATATACTTGACTTAATTAATAATGTACCTTCTTTAATCTTCTGCAAGGCCTGGAAAAGAGCACCTTGATTTTTCTTCATCAAATACTGCATTCATTATTCAAACTAAGAGTCATATCAAAACCATAAAACTGATCAATATCAAAAAGATGTTGGGAAATCCTTCGAATGGAAATTCCTGAGGTTTTCCATAGGATTCACAGTACCTTTCCAGCAAAGTGAAGGAATCTTTCAGCAGCTAAAGAGATGGCAACTATCACGGTGCAGACCAAGGCCACCACCCACGTCGGCGTAAACTCCAAGGAGACACCCTCTCCGCCGCCACCCGCCATTGTTGTTTACTTGATTCTATATACTTTTGATCACTCCTTGCTAGCTTTTCGTCGCTTATAAAGAAGAAATGTTAAAGATAAATGTTGGCTAAATACCACCTTGAGTAGAAGTACATGTGAACACAACATGTGAACATATATTATAGAATTAGTATACAATGGTTAAATTTTATTCCTAATTCTGTTTTTTTTTGGGCGTAGACTTTTGGACCGATGGAGTCAACTGATTTTTAGATTCAGGTCAATGTACAGGTGATACTCTCCCAAAAGTCAATTTTCTTTTTCAATAAAATTGCTACCACTTGAACTATTGGTTGGTGTTCCTCTCTAAAGTTTATAAAATAATTGAAATCGTCCATTCATAAACTCCTTGGCTTACCTTGATCCTATGAAGAGTTTCATTACGTTTATATGACAAAAATATGTATCTATGATATTTGCCTGAAAGTCCCAAGTTGGTATGGCTACAGGTTAATACGACTTGAAACCTGACAGGACTCAAGATGTATATTGATGCCCTCGGGGGTACGGAGGAGTTGGTAAGACTTGGGATGTCGTGAGATTCTTCTCTCCGGCTTTGCGGGTTCGATTTTTATGTGGAGCATATTCCCCACTGAAATATTATAGGATATGCTAAGTCATCTCTCTCAGGTCCATGTCTATCAGCGCATATCCTTCGATTTAAAACTTGTATGGGCCAAGGGGTATCTGACCTCTACAGGGGTTAGCCCTTTAACAAGCAAACTTTTGAACATTCTAGATATATATAGACATCTCATCAATAATATTGATCATTAACAGGTTAATTTACTTGGAAAGCGATCCATCTGTTAAATTAAAAAATTCATGCATATTAGGATAATAAATATATTCTAATTTAAATATGCACCGCGTTTGAACTTTAAATGCATCGTGTGTACCTTGTAGGTATGTGTATTAGCTGATAAAAGGGAGCCTATAAAAAAAGACCTGGTCACGATATTCCATAGAGAGAAGATTAATTAAAGACGATGGGGTCCGTCAATGCTAGCTTGTATATATTAGCTAAGAAAAGACGATTAAATTACTTTATATGATTTTCATGTCAACGTAGTTTTTAAAAATTCTCCAAATACTCCAATCACGATTATGACATTGATATAATCGAATTTCGCCCAACCAATAAGCTACCACCACGTGAGATTTATCAGGTAAGATCGGCTGGTCTGTCCTCGGGGATCGGGTTGGACTTCTTACACAATATCCTGCGTTCACAAAAATTGGTCGAAGGGTGTCGGGAGGTGTCCCGACGAAGGTCCTCCGATGCTTAAGTCAAGAACGAGTGTTCGGGAATAAAGAGTGCGTATAAAGTATAGAAAATGAATTTGCTGAACGCTTGAAAAGGAGAAACTACCTGGGTGAATGCCCGATCAGTAGATCAGGTGTAGCAGAGGGCACCTCTATGATGGTTCTATTGAAGCGTCGAATGTACTCCCGAAGGCTCTCATGCTCCTTCTGCTTTACGTTGAAGAGGTTCAACGTGGTCATTGGTTGTTTCTTACTACTGGCAAACTGGTAGAGGAATGCTTGACTAAAATCTCGAAAGTTTCTGATACTCCCGACTGGCAAGAGATTGAACCATTGTTGCGCTGATCGGACCAGGGTGGTCAAGAAGATCCGACATTTGATGGGATCAACGTACTGGTGAAGGAGGGCAGCGTTCTCGAATCAAGACAAGTGTTCTTCAGGATCTCGCGTCGTACTCTCCTACATTTGGGAATTTAAAATGCTGGGGGAGCTCAGCTACCAACACCTCAGTTGAAAAGGGTACTTCCCGAGTTGGCGGAGGTGATGGGCCCATAGCCCTTGTTTCCCTCAGTCGGGCAACTTCTTCCCGAAGTCCCTTGATCTCTTCGGCTTGTTGATCAGGCGGGGGATTTGCCTCAGGTCGATTGGCCAATATTTGTTCTACTGTGGCCGCCACCAACTGAGCTATCTGGGCGACGGTAAGTGGGGGATTCTCGCATTCTTGGGAGATATTCTCCGTGCGACTTGTTTCTCCCATTTCCTGAAGTCTGCTTCTCCTATGCGGCATTTTAGTTTCTTTTCTTCTCGTTTTCCACAGATCGCGCCAATTGATGTAATCGAATTTCGCCCAGCCAATGAGCTACCGTCACGTGAGACTTATCAGGTCGGGAGATCGACTGGTCTGTCCTCGGGGATCGTCTTGGACTTTCCTCACAATATCCTGCGTTCACAAAAATTGGTCAAAGGGTGTCGGGAGGTGTCCCGACGAAGATCCTCCGATGTTTAAGTCAGAACGAGTGTTCGGGAATAAAGAGTACGTATAAAATATAGAAAATGAAATTTGCTGAATGCCTAAAAAGGAGAAACTACGTGGGTATATAGGCAAGGAAAGTGGTTGCATGTACTTATTCGAATAATTATGAAATGTGGGCTCAGCAGACCTGGCATGTATTTCTACCTACCTCCTGCATGTAGGGATGATTTCTTCGGTGTTTGTCAGTGCACTCATCATGAGTTATCCAAGAGGGTCAAGTTGCTTATGTGAGGTCGCTATAGAGACCCGCGTGTCCTGTCGTTAGGTCGGGAGAGTATGTTAGTCACACCTCGAGGTCCCGAGGTGATGTATTAATAAAATTTTCCCCATGACCGAGGTGACCAGACGGAGCCAAGATGATATTTTATTTCCCAAGATGGAATCTATTAGTGGTATCGACGCTTCCTAATTAATCCACTGCTAAAACATAAACGATGTCGGATTCTGTAATAGCTTGCAAACATGTCCTTTTATTAGCTATATAATGCTTTTCCACGAAAATAATTAAGACAATTATTATTTCAATAAAGTAAGAAGAAGAAGAAGAACTGATTGATCCAAAGATTATGTTGACTAATTAAACATGTTCTTGTGAGATGACTCATAAACTTCTTAATTTTGATTTTAAGTAATACAAATTGACTTTAAAATATTCCTAGAGATTAATAAAAACAACTTAACAAAGAAAGTGGCTACATAGATACAACCTGTGAAACATGATGGTTGATGATATTAAAAAAAAAAACACGAATGGATGATAATAATAACAATAAAAATTTGTAATAATATGATGATCATAACTATAATAATATTAATGTACCAATCGTGATGATGATCATAATTATAATAAAAATTAATGTACTTACGTTCGTGATGCGTTCTTGTACAATTCTTTTAAGTTACATTAGTTAGTTATATTCAAAAAGGGGTAATATCATAATCAATATACAAATTAATTAGGGCCAATTGCAATTTGAAATAATTATCTTCAAATAATCGCACCGTGATTTCAAATTTTATGGAGAGTTCGTAATTCATTTTGAAAACATAAAATAAAAAAAGAAAATTCACTAAAGAGATCTATAGGGAATTTCTTAATAATAAATGCTTCAAATTTTACGGAGAGTTCGTAATTCATTTTGAAAACATAAAATAAAAAAAGAAAATTCACTAAAGAGATCTATAGGGAAATTCTTAATAATAAATGCTTCTGATGATGATGTAATAGCTCACTCTTAATTAACGAAAGGGAATTTGGTACTTCGCGGTTTTGGTTTAGTCATATCATATATAGCTTATATCCATATCATACAGTCCATATCGTACGGTAACTTTTTTATTTTTTTTGACTTTTTCCGAGTCTAATTAAACATGTATTTGAATAAAGTGCTTGTTATTAGATTAAAAGTTCGAAAAAAAGCATGTCTAATTTTTGATACTGTCTCATTTCTTTAGAGATCAGTCTTACCCTTTACGCTATCGTCGACTATATCTCCAGGAGATAGTATTACCCGTACTTTTACGATCCACCTACCTAGTCAGAATAAACGACACACAGTATAACATACGAGAGCTTCCCGGAGTTCCTGTATCCCAATACTAATTTCACCATTGCACGTTTAACCCTGCTTCATCTAATATTAGTTTTTCCACATCTCTGTTACGTGACTTAATATCATGCACATAAATTGCGTTTTACATATTCACTAAGTAAAACTAAATTAAATGGAAACAAATAGAACGAAACCTCATATTTCAAAATATAGGTAAAGAACTTTTCATCTTTCTTAGGTAGATTAATATTGATGTCAAATAATAAATATCCATTGGATTTATTTCATACAAAAAAATGACCAAACCAAAAAAATCTCAAGTTACTAGATGAAAATCAAAGTTTGACAATTAACATGACTAAAACCCAAAATAGGCCAACTTTACAATTTTCCTTTAAGTAAACTAGTTCATTCATTATAAGGTGTAATTTAAATTATATTGTTCTTCTTTAGTGGTGTGTTAGTGGCCGAGTTGACTTCACATAAAGTCAACCGTTATTATTTTAACTTAAATAACCTTAACTAATACAAACAAATCATGAAATATTAAACATTTATCAATAAATAATAAAAATTAATGTCAGGAGAGTGTTATTATTGTTGTCAAACTTGTATCGTCATTTGAAAATGAAAATTACAGCTAGAGCATTTGAAACAAATCTGGTGGATACTCAAAAGAATTGTAGATTGATACTGGCATAGCAAGTCATACAACAAATTTTTGCTCATTTCGATTTGACTCGATTTTTAAACATTTTAGAATTAAAACTCAATCAAGATACAAATATTTGAAACTTTAGTCTACTCAAAATTCAGAAGGAAATAAAATCATGAATTGTATCTTTAAGTTATAAAAATGTAATTTGAACCTTAAAATTTTTAACACCAAAATTATAGATGTACCGTAAATATGAAGAAAATGATGCTCCCATGATGAATGGAATATTTCGGTCATATACGCGAAGTAATAGGTAGATAACTACCAAATAGATGCAGGTGAAGTAAAAAGGGTAAAACAAACGAAGTCTTTATTTGGTCCAAGGAGATCAAACCCTGTTCAAAATTGGACTCATTGTGAAGTAGAACTTTCTACTACTTCATCGATTTCACCAGCTACCGAAGTGAATAAATTCCATTTGACTTCAACATAATTTCAATTAAACAACTACACTAATTAATTAATTGTTTGAGATATTTCAGTTACCTTTTAACTTTGTTATTTTTTTTTAAATAAGTGAAGTAATAGGTATTTTTCACTTTACCAAAATTGAAAAATATACATGCACATTTTATATAAATAACTAAAATAAGGTCTACAAGCAATATTGTGAAACGACTCAACTGTTCTAAAATTTTTTCTTTAAATAAAGGTTTAAGATAAAAATTATGTGTCGGAAACTCAATGAAACGTCATCTCAAAACAAAAACCGACATTCCAACAATCAGCTTTGATGTCTCGAAAGCATTCATCCTCAAAGTTTCAAAATGTAATTTTCCTCAAAATATCACATAAAAATCTCGTAAAAATCTATTGTGGTAGCCAAAGGTCTTGGGAGTGGGCTGTCTGGGTTCCGGGCTCCTCAAGCGTCTTCGCCTCGAACCTTGACTTTACTTTCACCTGCACACAATCAGATCTAGTGAGTCTAAAGACTCAGCGAAGTCAAACCTTAATAACAAGTAATAAATATACATCCATATGTATTAACTAGCAATATTCAAGATACTTTTCAAACTTCAACATCAGAACATTAAATGAACTTTACTCTTTAAACTTTAATTGTCAAACATCATCGCAAAATGCTTTAAATAAACTTTAACCTTAATCATCAAAATATACATAATGGCATGTAACATAAATCCTCAGAATAAATTTTGGTGAAGTTTGGTAATTTATGCGACTCATCTGTTCGCTTGATCACACTATAGACCATAGTACTAAGCTGGAATAGCTCTACGGACATCTTACGTTGTAGCCACTATCCCCCTCTAATATGACTCTACTGACCTCATGCATCGTAGTCACCATATTCCTCTACGTCTTGGTCACAATCAACTCGCATTACTCAAAATAATTTTCTTTCTTTTCATTTAAAATATCAACGTCATATATCATGCAATTAACATCATAAAATTCATCATTTTCATTTTCATTTTCACAAACTTGCTAGCCATAAACATGTTTTCAATGTGTTAGAAAATATAGATATTTAGCTAGGATTAATCGAAATCATTCTAGATTTCTCAACGGGATACTCGGACACCGGCCAGTCTCAACGAGTCACCGGATAAGCTAAAATAATCACAATCAACCCAAGCCTAGAACAATATAATTTACTATCTTAAACATGTTGACAAGCCAATATCATACTGTTCGGATGCCATCGGGACGCTTCCAAGACCTCTCGCCTTGCCTCCTAAACTGGTCTGCTAAAAAGAACTTCCTTCCTCCCCTTTTTTTGAAAGACACCGGGAACACATACACGGCCAAGCAGAACAGACCAGACTTTAATTCGACGAACACAACACTTGATATTTCGCTCCTAATCTATGTACTCGGGTGTCAGCTGGAAGTAGGTCAGAACAAATTAGAGCTGACACAGAAACTGTACTGTACGAACGGGCAATTGTCAGATAAGGAAGATGGCTCAGAACGGATCAAACTAGAGTTTCAGGTCAGACCAGTTTATCAGTTTGGAATGGAACATATCAGATTAGAACATGTGGTAAGTTCAAAACGTTCGAAGCAGATTAGCTCGATTCTATAGTTCGGGGTAGAACATATCAGGACGAATAACTAGATTGGTTTAGAATAGCTAGATCGGGTCAAATCAGACTAGAACAAATAGGTCAGATCAGAATAGTCAAATCAGATCAGAACAGTCAAAGCAGCTCAGAACAAAACATAATGAGTCGGGTTGTATCAAGCAGTCAAATCAAAACAGATTGACCATCACGGGCTATCAGATCAAAATGGAGTTTTAATCAGACCATCTCATCCTATAGATCAGAACGGAGTTTCAATCAGACCAGCACGAGCTTTTAGTTCATAACAGAGTTTGCATCATACCAGCTGTTAGAGTAGATGCCCAACTAGCCAACTTGTGGCGTGTGGGTTTATAGACTCTTGTATATGATAATCTTTATATATATGATATTCGCATTTATTCATATGGCATTCTTTACTTTCATTGTGTTGTATGATGATTAACAATTGCGTTGAGTAAAGACCTAGAATGCACTATAGTGTATGTTAGATGTGATAGTGGGTATGACGGCTATCATGAAACACATCTAATAGTCACTGTGTACTCTGAATTAGTTCCTAGTTGATTGGGCCGTCAAAATGAGGATAAGGTCGCCCGATCTCGAGACTAGTATCTGCGATGCGAAGTACCATGTTTCATTGGTAGGGAACATTGTGATGTTCTGAGCATGCAGATAGATAGTGACCTGGTGATCTATCGAACTACCCTCGTTCGGAATTTCCAAGTGGTTACCATTTGTCGAGTGGATAAGTCCGAGGTCTTAGTTGTACTGATTAGTCCTCACGACTCGAAACGTCATTGAGACTCTACATGATAGGCGTCTCACTTTGACCCGTTTGCCGACTCACTTGGGGTCATTAGAACATTGTGATGTTCTGAGCATGCAGATAGATAGTGACCTGGTGATCTATCGAACTACCCTCGTTCGGAATTTCCAAGTGGTTACCATTTGTCGAGTGGATAAGTCCGAGGTCTTAGTTGTACTGATTAGTCCTCACGACTCGAAACGTCATTGAGACTCTACATGATAGGCGTCTCACTTTGACC
>KV002480.1:306681-324541 GCA_001598015.1 Dorcoceras hygrometricum
GTCGTTATAACTAATTCCAACGACGTCGTTACGTATCCTCAGCTGGTACTACCTTTTTATTCAAAGAAACCAGCAGCTGGTCGCACTTCTCTTCTAACAGCTGATTTCGCAACATTAATCGAAACGGTATCGTATCAACATCTCCTATTTATAATCGAAACGTTGTCGCATTTGATCCCTCGACTGGATAATCAGCAGATACCAAAATCTCTCGACTGATTTCCAATCTCTCGTCTGGTTGCTAAACGACGACGTATCAAGGCTCATAGTCATAAGTCAAAACGCTGTCGTATATTCTCTTAGCTGGAACTAAGTTCCCCTCGACTGGTTTGCGTTTAATATCAAAACGACGACGTTGCACCTACGTCATCCAGTCGATACACTACCAACCAGCAGGTATACATCAAAACCAGCAGATGAGTATGAAACTCTTGCTGCTGATTTCTCGTGTGTAACAGTGACTAACACGTGGCGCTCTCTCACTGACCCTTCTATTCACGCATTCGCTTCCAGCTGAAATCAACAATAACGCTTCAACTGAATTTCAAATTTCCACCAGTCGCGAGCTACAGTAACCTGCTGCTGATCTTATCACATCGCTTCGCCTGGTTACTTCGACTGGTTCTCATACTTTGCGATTTAATCAATACACAGGTCTTGAGTCATCCAACACTTCCAGAAGAAATCCGAGCTCATAATCAAGCTTTATCAAATTCTTGAATGTCGATATTACTCTCCTAATTCTCTTCTTAATGATTCTGGGCATTACATTTCTCCCCCTCTAAGATTCGAGTTCGTCCTCGAACTCATCAGCAGTCGCTATATATACATATGAACATAAGGAGAAATTGATGCTGAACAATAGCTAACCTTATTGGAAGAGATACGGGAATCGTTGTTTTATATCATCTTCCACTTCCCAGGTTGCTTCTTCAACGCCATGTCGATTCCATTGAATCTTCACTAAGGGAATCGTCTTCGTTCGAAGGTGTTTGTCTTTTCGATCAAGAATCTGAATTGGTTGTTCAAAATAGCTCAAGGTTTCATCCAATTCAGCTTCTTCAGCAGGTATAACATGAGAAGTATCAGGCATATACTTTCTCAGCATAGATACATGAAACACATCATGTATACCCGAAAGAGATGGTGGTAAAGCCAGTCGATATGCGAGATCACCTATTTTCTCCAAAATTTCATAAGGACCTATGAATCTAGGAGACAAATGAGAAGTATCAGGCATATACTTTCTCAGCATAGATACATGAAACACATCATGTATACCCGAAAGAGATGGTGGTAAAGCCAGTCGATATGCGAGATCACCTATTTTCTCCAAAATTTCATAAGGACCTATGAATCTAGGAGACAATTTCCCTCGTTTTCCAAATCTGATTGTACCCTTGAAAGGAGAAATTTTCAAGAATACCTTGTCCCCTGTTTCAAAACTCAAAGGTCTTCGTCTGGTATTCGCATACTTGGCTTGCCTATGCTGTGCTGTTTGCATTCTCTGTTGAATCACTTTCACCTTCTCAGTCATCTCTCTAATCAAGTCTGGTCCTAGCTCAGGCACTTCGGAAACATCATCCCAATATAATGGTGAACGACACTTCCTTCCATACAACGCTTCAAATGGAGCCATTTCGATACTGGTTTGATAGCTGTTGTTGTATGAGAATTCCACCAGCGGTAATGAATCTTGCCATGACATACCAAAATCCAATACCACTGCTCTAAGCATATCTTCAATTGTCTGAATCGTCCTCTCAGATTGCCCATCAGTTTGAGGATGATAAGCAGTGCTTAGATGTAGTTTTGTACCCAGTGTTTGCTGTAAACTACTCCAAAAATGAGAAGTAAATCTGGGATCTCTATCAGACACAATTGATTTTGGTATTCCATGCAGTCTTACCACTTCTCTAACATACAAATCTGCCATTTGATCATGTCGATAGGTCATTCGATAAGGAATAAAACACGCAGATTTGGTCAACCTATCGATAATCACCCAAATTGCATCACAACCTCTAGACGACTTTGGCAATTTCGTTACAAAGTCCATGGAAATATGATCCAATTTCTATTCAGGAACTGATAGACTCTGTAATAAACCAGCAGGTTTCTTTCTTTCCGCTTTTACCTGCTGACAGTTCAAACACTTTGAGACAAATTCAGCCACATCAGTCTTCATTTGTTTCCACCAGTATTGTTTCTTCAAATCATTATACATCTTCCTGCCACCAGGGTGAATACTGAATTTGCTTCTATGAGCTTCATTCAAAATCTGATCTTTCAACTCCTGAATATCTGGAATAACAAGTCTGCTATTCACATACAACACATCTTCTTTGCTGATATGGTACTCAGATTGATGTCCTGCTTTCACCAGCTCAATCGATTTTTGGGTATTCAAATCTCTCTTTTGTGCTTCCTTAATTCGAATCAGCAGATCCGGTTCAGCACTGATAGCACAAATTCTCATTGGTTTGCTCTCCAATTCAAATACATATCCAGAAATGCAGCAAGTTTCTATCAAATTTGACACTCCAATCGTAGTCAAAGATAGAGCGCAAATCTTTCTACTCAAAGCATCAGCTGCTGCATTCGATTTTCCTGGATAGTACTTGATTTCACAATCAAAATCTTTCAATAAATCCAGCCATCTTCTTTGCCTCATATTCAATTCTGACTGGGAAAACAGATACTTCAGGCTCTTATGATCCGAAAAGATCTCAAATGTCTCACCATACAAGTAATGTCGCCATATCTTCA
This sequence comes from Dorcoceras hygrometricum, assembly GCA_001598015.1. Lineage (NCBI taxonomy): Eukaryota > Viridiplantae > Streptophyta > Magnoliopsida > Lamiales > Gesneriaceae > Dorcoceras > Dorcoceras hygrometricum. The sequence continues at coordinate 309,451 of KV002480.1, forward strand.
GGGCAAACACGATAGCTGCTAATTCAAGATCATGAATTGGATAGCGAATTTCATGAGGTTTGAGCTGTCTTGAAGCGTATGCAATCACATGACCTCGCTGCATTAGAACACACCCTAATCCATGGTGAGATGCATCGCAATATACCACAAATCCACCAGTACCTACAGGAATTGATAGAACTGGAGCAGTAGTTAGTCTCTTTTTCAACTCAAGAAAACTGTTCTCGCATGCTTCTGACCAAACAAAGGGCGCATTTTTCTGTGTCAGCCGAGTTATAGGCTTTGCCATACTCGAAAAATCCTGAATAAATCGGCGATAATACCCTGCAAGACCCATAAAACTTCGAATTTCAGGCACAGATTTTGGTCTAGGCCAATTGATTACTGCCTCTATCTTACTGGGATCAACGGAAATTCCAGCTCCAGAGATAATATGGCCAAGAAAAACAACTCTTTGGAGCCAAAACTCACATTTTGACAACTTTGCATACAAAAAGTGCACAAATAGCAGTTACCTGCAACATCATCATCAGGAGCTGCTTGTTGCTTTTTCTTCAGTCAAAGCAAACACTTCTTGCTTGTCTGTTTTCGAGGTTGACTTACTGTTTGACTTCCTCCTTGTCTACCCTGCTGCTGATTCTGGGGTTGAAATGACTATACAGAGGAGGCTTGCCTTTCTGGTATTGGCATCGTTCTCGATGCTTCCGAATTCTGTAAATTCCCAGAATTACGTTGAGGACATATTCTTGCAAAATGTCCCGGTTGATTGCAAATACGGCAAAGGCCAGACACTCCTCTACATTGTTCTGTCGCATGTCTGCCTCCAAACTTGGTACAGTAATCACCAAATTCCTGTCCAGCTCCCAGTTGTTTGAATTCACTTGAACTGGAGGAGCTACTGGTACCTGAATGTTTAAATTGTTTTCCTATTCCTGGAAAGAAATTTTTCTTTCCACTACTGCTGCTTACAGCGTCAAATCGAGGGGGCGGTGGAATTTGAAATTCCTCTTGTGATGCTCTTGCGTCTGGTGGTACAAATTGTGATCTACGTTGCCTGAGCAATCCAGCTTCTGCACCTTTTGCACGATTCAACGCATCGGCAAAAGTATTCGGTCGACCAGTGTTCACCAAAGTAAACACGTCAGGATTCAAGCCATTGATAAACTGATCAGCTTGTGCTTCATCGCTGATAGCAACATGTGGCGCTAATTTAAGCAAGCTGGTAAATTTAGCAACATATTCTTCAATAGTCAATGACCCCTGTCTCAGGTTTGCAAATTCTTCCCCTTTATCCTTCCGATACGAAAGGGGGAAAAATCGTTGATAGAAAGCTGTTCGAAATACTGCCCAAGTAATCACAGTACCCTGATTCTCAAGCGCTTTCTTGGTTGCTATCCACCAACTCTTACCCAAACCATGAAACTGGTGAATTATCAGTTTTACCCGACGATCATCGGTATAATCAAGTGCTTCAAATAACTGCTCAATATCTTCCAACCAGTTCTCACATTCTATCGCATTCTCTGTTCCTGCCAACGTTGGTGGTTTAAAAGACTGAAACCGTTTCAACAAAGTTTCCATCGGAGTAGCAGCTGCATTCAACATATCAGTCGATGTACTACCCTGCTCTGTCTGTCTGTTAGTTGTTCTTCGAGGAGGCATATCTATAAATCAAACAGACTTGGTCATCATTTCTCATCAATCAATAACAAGTCAATCTCAGTCCCTCCTCTGATTAGCATACATCAATGTACTGCTTTTCAAAAGATCGAGTTCTGATTCAGGGGTAATTCAACTCATGCTACTTAGTATCTTCTCAAAGAGCATGTAATTCTCAAATCTGTTCGGCATAGTCTTACCAGTTCTTCACATAATCAGGTGATATAAATTCAAAAGCAGTAAGACATATACCACACAAGCATGCAATCAATTAATCATTCAGGAAGAACTCGATCTACCCCCACTCATCTAATTCAATAATCTTAATGATGTAGTAGGCTCTGATACCACCTGTTGTGAGGCTCTCCGCTCACAAATAAGTTTCTAATCTCAATTAGTGGGTTAATAATGTAAACTAAACAAGTTTATGAAATCTAATATGGTTCATATATAAGATAATAAAATTTCTCATTTTGTTTAACCAGCAGAAGCGTAAAAGAGTTCAGCTTGTACAACCAGCAGAAGCTTAAAGAATTCAGCTTGTATCGTAAACGTTATTCATTTATGAAAATACTTCATGGTGAGTACAAGCTAAGTTTTCTAGTACACGCTTGATTCTTATATACAAAACCAGACTTGAGCAACCTAAGACCAACTGTCCAAAACATATAAACTATCAACTGGTAGTTATTCTTCCTGCTGCTGACCCATCGTCTAGGCAGTTACCTCTCGCTACCCGTGGTTGCTCTCCACTAATTCCTTCCTCCTGTTGTCATGCATACATACAAAACAAGACAACAGCCGGATAAACTCCGGTGAGAATCATCTCAGTATAATCAGCAGGCATGAATAATAGCAACAAAATGAATAACAGTGTATCAACTGTAAAACAAATGCAATGCAATGAAATGATTCTGTTTCTCTTCTTCGATCTCAGAATTGATTTCATTTCAGTTCGATGCCATCAAGATTCGTATCCGATCTTGACATGAATATTCATCTATCGAAACCATCTTCGGCTTCGAAAATCAAGCCAACTCAGTCCTGGGCATTAGAATCAATTCAATTCTCTTCAATATGCAATGTCATGCAAATATAAAAGATCCACTACCTGTGATGGATCGACACATACACAATTCAAGTTCTAAATCAAGAACAATAATCAAACATGTATGTGATTTCAGCGGGATAACTCAAGAAATATCATTCTCGAGTAATCTAATCCCTGAATCTTCTGTCAAATTATACCTTCGTATGCTCTGTTTTGAAAACACTTCACTTCTTGCTTTCAAACTCTGTTTCAACACTTCCCGGGAACTTCACAGAATCACAGTTCAATATCAATATTCACGGTGTTCCCAGTATTCGAATTCAATCCTATTTATAGACAACGGTCTCTGTTTGTCTGCAGCATTTCCAACGTGTTCCATTCGAATTCCACGTGTCATGCTGAGTATTTATCAACCGTTATAGGATAAACTCCACCGCTTCGATATAGGATAAACTCCCACCGCTTCGAATCCAGCTTCTTCGATCAGTAGGTAGAGCGTATCCACTATTCTTTGTGGTATCAAGAAAGTCTCGCGACTCATGCTACTAAGTCTCACGACTAGAAGCCGTAGCTTTATTTCGTTGGTGTAATATTCAGTCGCAACAAAACCAGCTTTCTCAATCAGCTGTCACATAACAACCAGTCGCTGTATGCAACAAGAATCCAGTCGACAATACAAACCAGCAGGTGTATAAGAAACTCTCGCTAAAATCAGCAGAAGAAATCAAATGTTGTACTCGAAATTACAATCTCGAAACGACATCGTTCCAACTAAACGAAACGACGCCGCAGCGCTATTACCAGCAGGCAACCATCCTTCACAACGATTCAAAACCAGCAGTTGCACTTACCCAAACGACGTTGTTGCGCGTATAACAACCAGCAGGTACAACAAACCATCGACTGATTTCAGATCCCTCGACTGGTCACTCATTCATGCAAAACGATATCGTATCGAGGTTTCTGTTCATAAGTCAAAACGATGTCGCATTGCTCTCTCGGCTGTAACCAAATTTCACATACTTGCATCGACTGACTTGCGTTTATTACCAAAACGACGACGTCGCACCTACGTCATCAAAACCAGTCGACACATCAATAAACCAGCAGATACACAAAGAACTCTTGCTGCTGGTTCCCATGTGCGTAACAGTGACCAACACGTGGCGCTTCCTCATTGATCCTTGTATTCGTGCATCTGCTTCCAGCTGCAACCAACACTAGCGCTTCGACTGAATTTCAAAATTCAACCAGTCGCCAGCTACAGTAGTGTTGACCAACATTGACTTGCTACAGTAACCTGCTGCAGAACGATTTTATCAAATCGCTTCATCTGGTCACTTCGTCTGGTTCCCACACTTAGCACAATTCAATACACAGTTCCTTAATCACCCAACACTTCCAGAAGAAATCCGAGCTCATAATCAAGCTTCATCAAAATCTATTCACTAATTCTCTTCTTAATTATTTCGAGCATTACAGTGTATGTCATCAAGGTTGATTTCAGGATATAGATCATTGAGTTAGAGTCACGTAGGTCCAAACGGGGGACGATTTGGTCGAGGAACGAATGAGTTAAGATTTTTATGGCTAGCACGTGTTCGGATTGCAGTCTGTGCGCGAGTAGTGTCATTACGAGCATCGGTTGGTCACCCCTCGAATTGTTTTTGAGTTTATTTGTTCCAATGAATATAATATTGAGTTAGAGTGATGTGGGTTGAAACAGGGAGTGATTTGATTAAGAAATGGATTTTTAATTATTTTTACCGTTTTGTCGCTCGAATTAAGTCTCGTCGGGTCATGTTTGTAAAAATTAAGATTTCGAGTCTTAGAGGCTGCCAAAGTTCGTGGATGACTTTATTTAATTTTTTAAACATATTTGAAGATGTTTTTCAGTATTTTTAGAATTTATTTGATTTATGAGATTTTTGGCAATTTTTCATGACAAATTAACGCCTAGAAAATGATTTTTAGCATGTCTGATTTTTTAAATTGTCATGGCTGGACCGGGTCGGTTAGTCTAGGTTCGAGTCAAAATGTAGTTCGTGGATGACTTTATTTAATTTTTTAAACATATTTGAAGATGTTTTTCAGTATTTTTAGAATTTATTTGATTTATGAGATTTTTGGCAATTTTTCATGACAAATTAACGCCTAGAAAATGATTTTTAGCATGTCTGATTTTTTAAATTGTCATGGCTGGACCGGGTCGGTTAGTCTAGGTTCGAGTCAAAATGTTTTAAAGTTGGTCCGAGTTATTTTAATGTCGGACCGGTTATTTTAATTTTTAAGTCTAAGGTCCAATTTTAATGTTTTTGGTCAAATCTTTTAAAGTCTATTATTTTGGTCAAAATTTTAATTAATTTGGACTTTATCCATTTTAAGTTTTTAAAATCAAAATTGGAGTCTTTGGGTATTTAATTAATTCAAAATTGACCATGTTATTTTAATTGGTCAAAATTGATTATGTGAGCTTCGATTTAGTCAAACTTGACCCTTAGTTTTATTTTAAAGTCAAATTTGATCAAATTATTTTAAAGTCAAAATTGGTCAAGTTATTCTAAGTTAAAATTGGATGTTAATTAGGGTCAAAATTGGTCATGTAATTTTGAATTAAGTCAAATTGGAATGTGTTAGAAATTTTAAGGGGGATTCTTACAAGTCTTGGGCTAAGTCAATTGTAATGCTAAGTCTAGAAGTAGTGTGCCAAACTCCTGAACTAGTCCTTGATAGGAGTAGAAAATGTAGAAGCCCGTGAATATATATTTAATTATATATGTAGTATTCTACGTACGTTAATGTTTGATAATAAAGAATTAAATATATATTGACGGGCTAAACTTTTAAATTGCATGATTTCTATGAAATGCACGCATCATGAATGTTTTATGAAAGGTTATGGGCATGTTTTAAAAGAAAAAATCGAGGAATTGAAGTGATTTGTGGCAAGTTTACGATGAGGGGATTCGGGATACCATACCGGATGAACTTCTGTTCATGTATTACGAGCTTATGGATCCATGTGTTTACGGCATGGTGAAGTGGCAAGCATAGAGATGTGAGGGATCCCGAGGTAAGGTCGGGTGAACCGCACCGCCACGTACGTTGGTTTTCATATTGATCAATCGAACATGGTCCACACTTCATGATACGACTCATACGTTTTTATGTTATGTTATGTCATGCCTTATGTATGTTATATGCTATGTATGCTATGAAATGTACGAACAAGGTTTTTAAGATCATTCATGCATTCATGTTATTTTGTTACGAGTATATGCCTGCATACGACTTTATTAGTATGTACTTTGTTATTTTAAAAGATAGAGCATGCTGAGCCTCTAGGCTCACTAGGTTTAAATGGTGCATGTATGACCCCGCAGTGTATGTCCCAATTGACGATGAGGACCTTTGAGCGCCCGCTGCAGCAGTATCCCGTGACCGTATTGAGGTTTCGTTTTAGTCATGATACGCTTTTCAAATGTTGGTTTCAACTTGTTTATATTCAGTACTTTTATGCAGTCTTATTTTTACAGTATGGATGATTTAACGATTCGAGATATTTATTTGATTTATGTTTTGAAGTGATGGTTTAGAAAATGTTTTAAAAGGGAACGAGCCACACTCTCAGTTTATGTGTTCTGCAAATGTTTTTTTTAAAAAATTTTCTAGAGTCTGGTTCGTTTCATCTGCTCAGGTGTGAGCTGATCTGGTTTTACTGTGCTGGAAGCTGTGCGATCAGCGTGCGAGAGCTGTCTGTGTGCGAGAGCTGATCTGATGCCTCAATTGGGGAGGGAAGCGTGCTGATGTTACCCATGCTGTTTGGCAAGCGCTAAGCTGAGCTGAGGGCTCCGTGCTGATCTGTTAGCCATGTGTTGTTAGCACATAAGCTCCGAGCTGATCTATTGACACTGTGTTGATTGTCGCGTACCGATTTGGTCAGAGCTGATTGGGAGTCAGCTCGGAGGTGACCTGTATGTCGCGAACTAATGTCAAATTAGAGACATGACCTGGTCGGTGCTTACTGTAGATCAGATCGTGAGAGCTGAAGTTGTATATATTTTGACCAAGTGTTAGTCATTTCCCGACACTTATTTCCTTTTGCTTCGAGTTGATATTTAATAGAAAAACAAAATTATCTTTTCAATCAATTGTAACAAGATTTCAGCGTGTTGCTGGATCTTTAGGCTTTGCGCTTTGTACTCTTTTTCTTTAGAAAAGCCTTAGAAATTCCTTATAAACACAGCCTGCAAGCCGGTGTGTGAGACTATGAGTTTAGCTCAGGTGCGACTTGACTGACTAGAATAGGAATATTGTATTCTTATCAAATCTTCTAGTGGAATCCTTCTTTGATTGGAAGAAATGGAGACGTAGAAGCGTTGCTTCAAACTTCCAGAAACAAATCTCTTCTGATAATATGATTTAATTTCAATGTACATTTGCATACACTATTCATTGTTCGATTGAGAGATCTTTCCGCATATATTTTGTATGGGCTTTTTAATAGTTTATGGTAAAGAAATTTTTTTTTTTTACGAATTACCGTAACTTAAAAAGAATTAGCATACTACCGTATCACGCCGATTGAGAGGGCGTGACAACAGTAAATCACGCCCTCTCAATAGGCGTGAATTAAAGTTTTTTTTTAAAAAAGCATGTCACGCCCGTTGGAAGGGCGTGACTTGCTTCTGGTTTTTTGTTCTCTTACGTTTCTTCGATCGTTCGACTTATAGTTTTTTTTAAAAAAAAATGCATGTCACGCCCATTGAAAGGGCGTGACTTGCTTCTGGTTTTTGTTCTCTTACACTTCTTCGATCGTCCGACTTAAGTTTTTTTTTTTTAAAAAAGAATATCACGCCCATTAGAAGGGCGTGTCTTGCTTCTGGTTATTTGTTCTCTTATGCTTCTTCGATTGTCCGCCAAAATTACATCTCAATCTTTTCTCGTCGATACTCCACTTGGTGGACCCTACGCCTGTCCTAAGCAAATCCACTTCATTTCGAAATGAATTTTCTATACTAGAATTGCTTGGGAACAGAATATGAAACTAGAAATAACATCTGTAATATTTTTTAAACTTGAATGACGAAACGATTGATAAGAATATAAAAGCTCATAAAACTTAACTAACCTGCTCTAGTATTTTGTTAGTATAGACAGCTCAAATACGACTAGTTATGATGATTAGATTTTCATATTTTTATAGATCAAAGTAAACAATCAAAATTAAGCTAATTATTTGAGATTTAAAATTTTATTTTTCATATATAACCTATCAACTTGTTTGCATAAATTTTTAGATCACGGGATGTTATGTGTGAAAAACACTAAATTGTTTAAATGATTACGGAAAATAATTTCTAGAATCAAACTAATTGAATACTAAGATTAATGGTTTGTTACGATCCTAAACTAATACACAAAAGACTATAAAGAAAATAATGAAAATGTCATTGGAATTTCTTGAAATAAATCTAGAATAAAAACTTAAAATAATAGAACAATAGATTAAAATGACTAAAAATGCTTGAATGTGGAAATTGAAATTGCAGAGAGTGAGTTTTGTGCGTATTATGATGTTCGATCTTCTTTCAGCTGATTCTTTCCTTTTCCTTTTCCTTTTCCTTTTCTTTTTCTATTTTTTTTTCTACGTGCCCTCTTCACTATCTTCCATTTACGTGTCCTCTATCCATGATCTTTTCACCAACTAAAATATTTTGAAAACCTAACATCACATGGTTAATCAATGATTTTAATTTTTATGGATCCTATAAAGCAAGTCACGCCACTGTTATTGGCGTGACATTTTTTTTAAAATAATAATTTGAAGTCACGCCGTCCAAGATGGCGTGATTTCCTTTAAAAAAAAAAACCAAATTACGCCTATTGAGAGGGCGTGATTTACTGTTATCACGCCTTCTCAAACGGCGTGATACGGTAGTATGCTAATTTTTTTTAAGTTACGGTATTTCGTAAAAAAAAATTTTTTTTACCATAAACTATTAAAAAACCCTATTTTATATCTCTCTAGAGAACAGATTAGATTGAGTTGTAGATTCAGTTGTTAACGCAACTGTTCTAAAAAATATTTTAAAGCACAAAAGTTTTCAAAGGGTTATTCAACCACCTTTCTAAACTCTGTATTGTGTGTTTTCGATCCTAACATTTGGTGATATTATTTTCCGATCTACTTGCTCAAAGCTCTGTGAGAGGTTCTTTAAGTTAATACATGATTTTTTTTAAATGATCTTGATGGGAAAACTGAATTTTTTGTTGGATTACAAGTGAAGCAGCTGGAAGAAAGAATCCTTATAAATCATGCCAAGTATATCAATGAGCTCCTAAAGAAATTTGAAATGATACACTGCTCACCAGCATCGACTTCAATTATCTCATCAATTAATATAGACAAAGAATCCACATTAAGGTAGCTATGTATAGATGTCTAATAGGTTCAAAGACTCGAGTTTTTAATATTATTGGATATTTAGATGAAAACTATGTAGGATGTAAAAGTGATAGAAAAAGAACTAGTGGACCATGTCAATTTCTTGGAGAGAATCGTTTCATGGCTTACAAGAATCAAACCTCCATTTGAACATCCTTAGAGGCAAAGTAAGAAGCTAGAAGTTTTTGTACTCAAATTCTATCGATACAACAACAATTTATAGACTACGGAATTGAGTCAAGAGAGTCTCCAATCTTATATACCAACACAAGTGCTATTGCTAGTACATTCAATCCAGTATTTCACTCTCGGACGAAGCACATTGATCTAAGCCATAATTTCATCCAGGATCATGTCATAAAAAAGAACATCGGGCTGGAAGATAAATCCATCGACTAGCAATGTGAAGTTATCTGTTTTTAAAAAAAACAAAAAAGCTCTTGGTTTGATTGAATTCTAGGATAAAAATATTTAACCGGATAAATCATTTTCGTAAAATTCTTGCAAAGTAGTTCACCTAATAAAATATATGACCAAATTGTATTTCTCTTTTATATTTGTCTACACATACTCTTCTCTCACTACATGTTTTTTTTCAAAAGGATTATGACGTAGCCAAATAGTTCAGCCGACGAGCTGTCACCACGTCGAGGACCTCGGGAACGTCGGACGTCGAGGATTGGAGAGTGTGTGCGTATTCCTGCAACCAACGAACACTTGTCAAAGGGCTTCGGAGATGTGTCCGGCGAAGCACCTCCGATGCTTAAGTCAGCCGTGCACGAGAGTAAAATGAGAGTAATATAAGCTGTGTGCGAGAGAGTGCAATAATGAGTGAATGAATCTGATAGAGCAAACCTGGGGGATATTTATAGAGGGGCTAGGCAGATGAATCGACTCGCTTGCACGTTATGGCGAGACGTGGGTGAGGTCGTGCGCATGTTTCCCGCATAATCCGGCCCACGTTCCCCGCCTTTTGCGGAAGTCCTTTAATACGTCGGGTTGGGGTTCTCGGGAGACGCCTCGAACCTAGGTTGTCTCCTCGGGTGTGAGACCTGGATTTGTTAATTGAGATTAATCGTGGGAATTAATCGAATTATTGAGGTTCTGTCGGTTGTTTAGAGATTTTGTTGGTTTAGAATCTCTGTTTGTATGTTTGAATTGTGTTTTCGGGTCGATTTTCATCCTTAGAGTAATTCTGGAGATTTTCGAAATTTTGAGTTTAGAGGTATCTGCTGATGGCAGCTCTGATGACGTCATGTTTTATGTTGGCATTGAAGTCGCTGACGTAAGCTTTGCTGCTGGTAGCTTAGCGCGCTGTTCTTTGTTTTGGTAGCTGGCGACAGCAGCGCTTACGTGGATTTCAGCAGGCGACAGGTATAGAATTCTCAGCGGTGTGTCTTGAGGATCAGTATAGTGCGCCTAGTCATACTCTTGAGAGTAGTGGAGAGGAGGAGGCTGCAGCTCCGCCGGCTCCGGTAGAGAGGATGGATGTGGTCATAGCTCGATTTCAGAGGATGAGTCCTCCTATCTTCAATGGTGATGAGTCGAGTGAGGACGCGGATTCTTGGCTCCATAGCGTCATACATCTGTTTGATCGAGCCCAGTATGACGACGATCTTCGGTTGAGGTTGGTGACCATTTTGTTGAGGAAGTCCGCAGAGCGTTGGTGGAGAGGTACGTCTAGTACCTTACTGGAGACTGGTGTTGGTATTACTTGGGACACTTTCTACCAGGTCTTCAGGCAGGAGTATGTCCCCGACTCCTATGTGGCTGCCCGTGAGCGGGAGTTCGAATTTTTGGAGCAAGGTTCGTTGTCTGTGCGCGAGTACGCTCGCAAGTTTTCTGCTTTGTTGGCATATGTTCCACATGTTGCTGGCCGGGAGAGGGCCAAGAGCACTATGTTTGTGGAGGGCTTGAATGGGGATCTGTACCAGAGCGTTTTGACAAGCAAGACCAAGTCTTATGCTGAGGCCGTGGATACTGCTATCCACATCGAGGAGGGCATGAAGAGCCGTAGTGCGCGCAGGGCGCAGGTGGCGCAAGCGGTGCAGAGTGGTAGGCCCGTTGGTCAGGGAGCTCAGTCGTCCCAGAGTTCTCAGTCCGCGCATTTTCCTCAACAGCAGCAGCAGGTAGCTCAGCAGTCTGGCCGTCAGAGGTTTCGACCCCGCGGTCAGCAATTCAAGAAGAAGTCCGGTTCAGGGTCTTCTGGTTCTGGTAGTTCGAGTAGCAGCGGCTCTCGGGCGGAGTTTTGTGGTTTTTGCAGTGGGAAGCATTCTTCCACGCAGTGTGTTGGGGTGCAGGGTTCCTGCAACCTTTGTGGTCAGTATGGGCACTTTGCGAGAGTGTGCCCGACAGCTGGAGCACAGCAGACCACGGCCCAGCCTCAGGGTCGTGGGGGTCAGTCTAGGGGCCGTTCGCAGCAGTTTCAGCAACCCCGTTTTGGTGAGGCTCCGTGTACATGTCTTGTCTTTGACTTTCCTGCTCGTGTGTTGTTTGACATCGGTGCATCGCATTCGTTTATTTCTGATTCCTTTGTTGTTGAGCATGGATTGTGTACCGTTCCTTTGCGTGATGTTGTTTCTGTTTCTACCCCCGGTGGTGTAAGCCTGTGTTCGCAAGAGATTTTGTTGGATGGTGTGCTGCGGTTTGGTGAGCATGCTTTGTTAGCGAATTTGATTTGTTTGATGCTTTGGGATTTCGATTGTATAGTTGGGATGGATGTGCTATCCAACTACAGGGCCTCTGTGGATTGCTTCCATGGGATTGTGCGCTTTAGGCCTTTGTCTGGCGAGAAGTGGGACTTCTACGGCCAGGACTCGAGATCGAAGATTCCGTTGGTCTCCGCGATGGAGATGTTTAGCTTGTTATCTTTGGAGAATGCTGGCTTTTTGATCTACGCTTTGGATGCGTCTTCTTCTTCTAGTGTTCAGCTTAGTGACGTCCCCATGGTGCGACAATTTCCTGACGTGTTTCCGGAGGAGATTCCTGGTTTTCCTCCGAGGCGGGAGATAGACTTCAGCATAGAGTTGGTGCCAGGCACAGCTCCGATTTCTCGTGCCCCGTATCGTCTAGCACCTGCGGAGTTGAGAGAACTCAAGGTTCAGTTAGATGACTTGCTGGAGAAGGGTTTCATCCGCCCTAGTATGTCACCGTGGGGAGCGCCCATTTTGTTTGTAAAGAAGAAGGATGGCTCAATGCGGATGTGCATTGATTTTCGTCAGTTGAATAAAGCCACCGTGAAGAATAAGTACCCGTTACCGAGAATTGATGATCTGTTTGATCAGTTGCAAGGTTCTGCGGTGTATTCTAAGATTGATCTTCGTTCCGGGTACCATCAGCTCAGAGTAAGGGACCAAGATGTCGTGAAGACTGCGTTTCGTACGAGGTACGGACATTTTGAGTTTTTGGTGATGCCGTTTGGGTTGACAAACGCGCCTGCAGTCTTCATGGATCTGATGAACCGTGTGTTCCGAGAGTTCATAGATCAGTTTGTGATTCTTTTTATTGACGACATCTTAGTTTACTCGAAAACTCCGAGGGAGCACAAGGAGCACTTGGTAATGGTTCTTCAGAGGTTAAGAGAGCAGCAGTTGTATGCAAAGTTTTCCAAGTGCGAGTTTTGGTTGCAGCGCGTTGTATTTCTGGGCCATGTCATTTCAGCGGATGGCATTTCTGTGGATCCCAGTAAAGTGGATGCGGTGTTGAACTGGGAGCGACCGAGAAATGTGTCTGAGATTCGCAGTTTCTTAGGTCTGGCTGGCTATTATCGTCGTTTCATTGAGGGGTTTTCTTCTATAGCTAAGCCGATAACCCAATTGACCCAGAAGGATAAGCGGTTTGTTTGGACTGAGCATTGTGAGAATGCTTTTCAACTGCTCAAGGAGAAGTTAACTACTGCGCCTGTGTTGGCTTTGCCGTCCGGATCAGGTGGTTTTGTTGTTTGTTCTGATGCTTCGCTAAATGGATTGGGTTGTGTGTTGATGCAGAATGGAAGAGTCATTGCGTATGCCTCGCGGCAGTTGAAACCGCACGAGACTCGTTACCCAGTTCATGATTTGGAGTTAGCAGCGGTGGTCTTTGCGTTAAAGATCTGGCGTCACTACCTGTATGGCGAGCAGTTTGTGGTGTACTCCGACCACAAGAGTTTACAGTATCTGTTTTCGCAGCCTGACTTGAACATGAGACAGCGTAGGTGGATGGAGTTGCTTAAGGATTTTGACTGTGAGATTAAATACCAGCCTGGGAAGTCAAACGTAGTGGCAGATGCTTTGAGCAGGAAGGCTAATGAGATGCTTGCGTCGTTGTACATCTCTAAGGATCAAGAGCACCTTAACACTACGGGTTGGAGATTCTACCCGGCTGAGGATTGCGTGATGGTTTCATCTTTCCAAGTGGAACCGCAGACTGTTTCTAGCATTCGAGCAGCTCAGAGGTACATCTCTTCAAGAGCATCTTAACACTACGGGTTGGAGATTCTACCCGGCTGAGGATTGTGTGATGGTTTCATCTTTCCAAGTGGAACGGAACCCGATGGTTGTTTTCCGGGGCAGGCTGGTTGTGCCCAATTTGATTGATTTGAAGGAGGAGATCCTTCGAGAAGCGCACTGTACTGTACTCATCTCCCTGCTGGGATCGTAGCCGCCATGCGCCGAGTGGTTAACTACCACAGTTCATGGGCGAGGCAACAGCAGGTCGAGTTGTTTGATGCATCTGGTAATCGGGTGTAGTTTCATGGCGAGTGGCTCACTACCACACTGTGAACTCACCCCGTGGCCACTGTACGTTGTCGATGTTCATGGGCGAGGCAACAGCAGGTCGAGGTGTTTGATGCATCTGGTAATTGGGTGTAGTTTCATGGCGAGTGGCTCATTACCACACTGTGAACTCACCCCGTGGCCACTGTACGTTGTCGATGTTTATTGGAGCTATGTTTGAGTTCCTTAGCTCCCTAGTGGGTAGAGCTTTCTTTTGTTCCTTGGAGTCTCATGCATAGCATCTGTAATTCATTCCTTGCTGTTTATTGCTGTTTTATAGTTGCTCTCCGTACTGGGGTTTGACCCCATGTCCCTCCGGGGCTTGGTTTGTTTCTTTGTTGTATTGTTTTCAGGAAACCCAGGTTCTACAGCTGGTCGTGGTTTCAACCCAGCTGGTGGTGCCCCAGGAGGTGGCTAGTGTGTCCCAGTAGCATATAGCATATATATATGTATGTATCAGTTAGCCAGGGGAATGCCCTGCGCTTCGTTGTTGTAACCGTAGGGGATTATGATACATATTGGACTTATGTATGCTTTGTTGGTTAAACGTTTATGATTTGGAAAACTTATTTTAAGTATTGTTGTATTTTAAATTATACGTTTAAAACCGTCGGGCCTAAAAGCGAAAGTTTTACCCACTTTTTGATAGCTTCCGCATGTGTTTATCTGTTGAGAGCACGAGGCCTGACATCGGGCTACAAGCTCTTCTCAATAACGAAGGAGCTCGGTCTACTCCCGAGCGTGTGGCAAGGCCTCGGTGAAAATCCCGATCCCCGAGCTCTATGCGCGCATCCCGAGCTCCGAGTTCTATGCGCACCTCCCAAGCTCCGGGTTCTATGCGCACCTCTTGATTGCTTTCGTCCTTGATGATGTAGGTAGGGTCGATGCTTGGTCCTCGGGTCCCGAGCTACTAATAGGGGGCATCAGGAGTATCCCCCGCCGTTAGTCCTAGACGAAGAATTGAAGTATAGGAGGGAGTATACCTGTCGTCGGGACCCGAGGTGAAACCCACAATATTGAAGAAAAACATGATCCTCGCGATGTTATTCCACGACCGTTGATAAGGGGACACATGTACGATGAGATTGAGGTCGGGTTGTGTTTTCACTAGAAAACCACGATCCGCGCGAACACTATTCTCAGCCGTTGATAAGATCAGAACGAACGGTCGAGATTGAA
>KV002481.1:0-17695 GCA_001598015.1 Dorcoceras hygrometricum
CAATACAATTTTTTGCCGGAAACTTAAATTCGATATTGTAATGATTCGAAATAAATACCATTTTTTCAATCAATAATCGGCATAACGAGAAATGATATTTAAGTGTTTGATTTAAGAAAAGTTCCTACAATGCTCAAACAAAATATAAAATATATTAAAGTTTGTACTTAAAAATATATTATTTATTATTTATAAATAAAGCAGTTATAAACTTTAAATATAATAATAGTAATAATTATGCATATCAGTATAAATTTGGAGATCTATTAAAATTTTACATATAAAGAAAGTCATATTTAATGGTAGTCTTGTAAAATAATAGGCTACAAATTTAAGGAAAAGTTTAATTAACATTTTCTGAAATATAAGTAACAATCTTCCTGATTTTGCTCTCGAAAATGTCCTCACAAAGTTTTAACATGAGAAACTTGAGGAATTAACTATAATATATATCGATTTGATGATCACAAACCTGTCTGGTTGTTTATGATAAGTAAAGCTGATGCACCAGCAGCTTCAGCAACATTTGCTTTGGTTATAAAACTACAATTTCCCCGATGCACCAAGATGGCCTCGCCTGTCAGCTACAAAAGAGGAGAAAAAAGGCTGAATGGTGAGGAAAGCCGTAAATAATGGCTCTAAAGAATGCCTACATTCGCAAAACTCAAATTTCCTGAGGAACACAAAAGTCAAGGTCATAAATTGAGTACTCGGTAAGGGATGAAAGAACCTTATTCTTAGGTACACTGCAACAATCAGGAGGGTCCGCAAGAGAAACTCTAATCTGGTTTGCACGCTTTTCTTTGGATTCTAAGGTGAGCCCGAATCGAGCACCGACACCCACAAACTCTGTAATTTCTTCACCATCAACCCAAATTGGCACTTTAACCTGATGAATATCGGTGCTTTATAGGCTTCATTAGAACAATATAAGTGTAAAAGCAATAGATAATTTTCAACATAAGAAGGTTATGAATTTGCATAAATAATAAGATTACAATGGTAGAAGGAAAATTCATTTCCAACCAAGCAGACAAACATGATCGTTCTCAGAATGCTAATGCTCTTTTCTTAAGGACTTTAAGAGAAAATAGCTTGAGAATATATTTGATAAAACCCCCGAATGTTGGATTCCAAGAAGAAGAATCAAACAAGGAAATCGATGAAGGATTTAAGACTTCTTGAACATTTGCAAGGAGGGAAAATAGAATTGGAATACTACGACATTAAAAGCTACCATAAATTCAATTCAGTTATGGTACTCACATAAAAACCACCGGCTGCCAGAAGCTAGCATAATTCCTCAACTGATTAACAGGAGACACAAATTTTTCACTTTCATAGAGACGCCCACCCTCTCCTCCTCACTCTGATATTTCCTTTTCCTTGTTAGTCCAAAAATCCCGACTACGCATCATGATTCAGATTTTTCCTTTTAATTCCAATTAAAACCCATCAATTTAACCAAAAAAATCTGAGGCAAGGTTCCTAATAAGTAGAAACAAAAACTTGCAAAAATCTCCAAAAGCTAGCTTTCCACAAGTGATAACGGTATTTAACATATCAAACCCCAAAAGTAAAAAAAGATAAATATAGCAGGTTTATTTAGATTAAGTCGGTGTTAAAAATTCCTAACCGGCGGAGCTCATTTAAAGTTCAATCTCACTTGTCAGAAAAATAAAATAGGTGCATATCATAACACCCCCCAGAACAACCTTCAAAGATTTACATATTATAAAGCCCAAAATTCGAGAGCAACAACATTCAAGATTTGCAAGTGATAAAACAAAAAATGATCGAAACCCAAGCAGCCTACTTCCCAAACACAAAACAAATTGCACAAGGAGCAATATTTGATACGGGACAAAGAAAGATTTGAGTTTTACCAGCACAAAATTGTTATCACAACCAGGCCTCTTTGGAGCAACGTCATCCTGATGAACTATGTCACCAGCAAACACCGAGGAACTACATAACAAAACAGCCACTGCACAGAAACAACAGTAGAGAGCTATGTTCCTCAACTCCATCAACTGAAGACAAAAAAGAAAGCCCTGATAGTCAAGAAAAATCCGTAGAAATGGTCAAATAAATTATTGGGTTTTTCCCAATCTCAAGATGTGGGATGGGGGGGACAACGAGCATATATGCAAACGAACAAACCAGAAAGCGACGGCAAATTGGTTAAGGGCTTGTTTGGCTTTCCCTTTTCCTTCTCTTACTTCACTTTGGTACGTCGTCACGATAGTAATGCCGAGATGCAACCGTTGATCTATTTCTCCCTTACTTTTCTCAACAGAACAAAGAACCGTTCCGCGGCTCAGAGAGTGACGCGTGCGAAACACGCAATCGAGAAACCGTAATGCAATCAAACGCGCCGCCTGATAGAAGTGAAAAAGGCAAAGCAAATGCACTGGGCACCGGCTAAGCCCGTGATTATGTCCGTATTTAGCCGTACGGATAGGCCCGGACACTAAACTGACGGAAGACTAGGTAAATCCGTAGTGATCCTCTGGATTCGGCCGCCGTGCACCCAGCTCGTGTCGCCAGATTGATTGGTCCATTACTAGAGAAGAGCTGAAATTCTATTATTTTTAGAATTGCGTTTCTTTTTAAATACCTGATTAATTTTTATTGAAAAACAATTAAACTTGTTTTCCAAAGTGTACAGATCCCAGCTGAAATTTGAGAAACACTGGACAAAACAATTAGATATAAATCTAATTATATAAATATTATACATACCTTCTATAATATTTAAAAAAATAATAAATAAATCTGATAATTTTTGCTATTATTATACATTCATCATGCTAAAAACTGAAGATAAATACAAGCTTAAGGGAAAATACAATATTTTTTATAAACTTGATGGGATGTTTGTACTTTTAGAAGTTATTGGATTTATTTTTTACTTTTAAATATAATTAGGTTTTTTATAATTATGGAAAACATGCATATAACTCACCCACCAAAAAGGTATAACGATAATTAATTAATTAATTGGAGAAGGCCCCACATTTTTGTCCACATCGGATTCACTCTTAAATTATTTAACTTTTAAACTAGTCCTTGTACATCATTTGCTGTACATTTTCCGGGTCTTCGGTTCTATGACATTTTCACACATGATTCTATTAAAATAATGATAAAAAAATCAAAACTCAAAGCATATAGGGTTGAGGTATGTGATCGCCCAATTTAAAATTATAATATTATCTATATATTTTTTTTTCATTATATTTTATATTATATTTATAATTTTTATAAAAAATTAAAAATATAATTTAAAAATTTATTCCTAAATTTAATCAATCAAATCAAATATATTATTCTTATAAAACATTTATTTATATTTAACTCGAATATTTCATAATCACACCTATTATTAATCATATTATATCATATCATACCAATCAATCCAAGAAGTAACATCCACTTGTGCAAGATCTACTTTCCATGTCTGGGTGAAAGAACAAGATGCCTACCTCGAAAAATTTAATACTAATATTTTTAAAATCAAATATAAACAGTATAAATCATTAATGTCATCTTCACGCATAAACAGTAACATGTATTCCCACAACCTCAAAAAGATCATGCCATAGCTTGGACAAAATTTGTTCTTTTACATTAAAAGGATGATCAAATCTAGCTACACTTCTATGCCAGATAGATTACATTTCTTACATTTGAATGGCAAATGTATAGAACAACTGAGACCGTGCTGATCATTACTTCTGTTGTTTTATCATGTATGATGTTTTATGACTTTTTTACCAAATTTCTTTTCGATTAAATAAACTTATACTGATATGATACTCCACAAACATTTGATCGACCCAATAAAAAAAAAAGTAAACTATTTACGGTTTCAATGTTGGTGCAGCCACTCTTGTATTGCTGAGCGGAGAGCATGGTTAGGCACGACGTTGTTATGTGGCAGCTTGAGGTTTGTCATGGGGGATGTATCGTGGCCGCTCTCCAGCCATCCCTTGAGTGCTTCCGCCTCGTAAGTGAAGCCGTCAGCTGCAACCACTGGATCTTGCATGATTTCCTGCGAACGCCGGTGTGTCTATGTCAGAGAGACCGATATATATTTGGTTTTTTAAGAATTTTATGAGCACACAGAGGGCATTAACTTGCTACTGGAGGCGGACATGAAAAGATGAAGGCGCTATTGAGTTTGTACTAAGAAAGCTATATAGTTAAGGTAAAAATACAACACAACATAATTTTCATGTTCAGTGAAGAATACATTCATCCATAGGAGAATTGTGAAGCTTAAAATTATTATTCAACTCTATAGGCTAAAACCACGATTATCACATATATTGGACAGTTAACTTTTGTGATTACAGTTGTTCTAATGCGACTTTAGAATAAGAGATAATGATGGCCAGCCTGGCATGACATATATTGGACATTGAGGTGAAAACTCCCTGATACCAAATTTGCTTAAGCAACTCAATGGGATTGTTCACTACTATTCAAAAACTCAGCTAATAAGGAAAGGTGATACCAACCTGAAAGATGGGGCAAACGAAATAGGATGGTATCTGGCTATATTCTTCGGAACCAACCAGGGAAGAAGAAACACCGCTCGAAACTGTCATTGGCTCAAGAACTCTCCACACCTCAGCATAAAGATCGGGCCGACACTTACGGTTCATGTCGGCACAACTTATAGCCAGGTGAGCCAACTGCTTTGCCTGCACAAATGGCCAATCCCCAGCTGTTGAATCCAGCAAATCTTTCAGGTTCTCCTTTCCTAATGCACCCTGAACTTCTTTTACTATTCCTAATGCTGGTCTTCCAGTTAACAGCCGTAACAGAATGATACCAAATGAATACACATCTGACTTTGAAGTGATCTCTCCTGTTGCAAGAAACTCAGGGTCTATGTACATGAAAGTTCCCTTCGGGTCAGTTCTGTAAAAAAGTGTATTTCTCCCCGCAACTTCCTCTCTCGGGAGGACTCGACATATTCCAAAATCACCAAGTTTAGTGACAAAGTTGGCATCGAGTAAAATATTGGCAGGTTTCAGATCACCATGGATGACTCCCTGGGGGCGGCACGAATGTAGAAAGATGAGAGCAGAGCATAGCTCGGCAGCAATACGGATTCTAGTTTGCCAAGTCAATGGTGACGTATTGTTCTTGCAATTGAGACGATCTTCAAGGCTACCATTTGGAAGATACTCGTAAATGAGAGCCCAAGTTTCTGGGCAGGCTCCTATCAAAGTGACAATATTTGGATGCCTCAACTTGCTCAAGATATTTACCTATGTAAGATTATGAGAGAACCAATATGTAAAAACTCAATTGGTACAAAAATGATAGCTTCTTTATGGCAAGACCATGGGTACTGGAATTTAAAGAGTAAAATGCCAACAAGAAGGCTCCAAAACAATTCCTACTCGAAAACATTGTAAAGTGGGCATTCGTTCATGTCTAAAACATCTTCAACGAAGGGCAGGGTAGCCCGTATTAGGAGGTATGTCCGCGATATAGACACAATATTTCCAATAATTAGAAGGTAGTTAATCCAGAACTCTGAAACATTAGAGAATTTCATTTGTGCATTATAAACCTTTTATCAAATATGAGAAATGGTATTATGACATTTGTTTCATATGCAATACCCCTTTCTCATATCAAATATGAGAAGAAAATTTGAGCAGAATAAAAGTTGCCCTAAAAGAATCACTTTTTACATCCAGATATTATATTTTTGGAAGTGATTTAAAACAGCAAATTTTTTGGCCGAATTCAGGCAACCTCAAATCAAGGAGCTTACAAACCCAAAGGTGTTATATCGAACGCACCAGAGATAGATACACGGTTATTTAAACAAATATATAGCTGCATTCGGTAAAACTTGGAAACTGAAACTGATTGATGAAAGCCTCATTCTAAGGTTCTTTACCATAACTTTCAACAAAAAGAAGGAAAGAAAATGTGATCAATCCCCACATGCATCAAAAAAAGTGAGATGGGTGAAGAAGATTTTTAAATAAAAACGTTTCCTCTTTCAAAAAGTGATGTTTAGTTGCCCTTTTTGCAACTAACAATAGCAATTAGGCGCTTTAAAATGCCACCAAGAACCAAAAATGTTGGCTTTAGAGCTTCCGATTCAGCTCTTTTTCAGATTTTAAGAAGGGAAAATTCTAGATGCTGTTATTTTCTTAACATTAAAAAACACATAAAAACCCAATTAAACAAAGATTTTTTAAAATCTAAATGCTTCAATCTAAATCATGAAATCTGAATGGTGGTGAGTACCTCCTGTTGAAATTCAAGGGGCCCTTGCAGGCTATCCGGATGCAGCATCTTTATTGCAACTTGAGTGTTCCGAAGCTTCCCTTTATAGATACACCCATAACCTCCTTCACCAATCTTCATCGCTTGGTTAAAGCAGTCTGTTGCCTCTTCGATTTCTGAAAATGAAAATTCAGAAAAGAACTGGCACACAGATGAGCTCGACGCCTCCACAGATTGGTTTTTCCTAAGCTCCTCGGCTAACCTCATAGCATGATCTAGCTTGACTTGCAAGTCATCTCTTTCCGTCTTGTATTTTTGCAATAGGCCGACAGCAGAGAACATCTTTCCTTTCAACTCCTCCACCATCTTATCAGAATCTGCAATTTGATGCTCCAGGGAAGATTTCTGTCCTCGGGTGGATCTGAGCTCTTCTGAGACTTCATCTAGTTGGCGTTTTACGATTTCAATTTCTAATCTACCTCGTGCTAAATTTTCTTCAATCTCTCTCCTGCGTCTTAGCTCGTCAGTATACATGGCTTCAGATACCTTGGCCTATAATTTAATAAAAGTAACATTACTATTAGCCACTTGGTAGAAAACTACTGCAAAAGGAATGATAAATATTTGGAATCCGAGCTTAACAATACAAACTCTAAAAGACAAGGGTAGAGTCCAAATTTCGAAAGAGTGGAGTTGACAAAGGGCAAGGGGGGATTTAGGGTATCTAAGGGGCCGATACTTATTATGAAAATATATTTTTCAATTTGAAAGGAAAAAACGAGAACATTTGTAAGCGACCTAGGTATACCAACTATAAGCAACATCTTTACAAAGAGATAATATAGAAAACAGACACATGTCTGTATGAGGTTCCAGACCTTATTGTTTATTAAAAAGAAAAGGAAAGAAACAAAGGAAAAGTGGTTGAAATGTTACTCTTTGAATAGCATCAATGGCATCCTTTTCAGCTTTCTTCTTTCTAATTGACTCCTCGGAAACTTCTGTCTGAGAATTTCCAGCTTCAGCTAAAAATTGCTCAAGCTTAGCATGAAGTTCATCATTCATATTCTCTTCCTGATTAAGTTTTCAAGTAATGAATATATATACAAACACAGCACTAAAAGTACCGTAAAAAAAACTATGGGTGATTGTATATTCCTGATGAATTGAATCATTACAAAATTTAAGAAAAACTCACTTTCAGTGGTGGTGATGTACTTGTTTTTGCACTGGCATTGGTTTCTGCAGAGGAGTCCTGATAAACTCTGTTAGTTTGCTCAAACATAGGTAACTCAGAACCAAATACACTCCCCTCCCTGTTTGGAAATGAAACTAAGGAGGGATCCTCAATTATTTCCCTGGATGGTGTTGAAATTGGAGGGCTACTCCTTGACACGCTATCCCTATCATTGTTCCCTTCTGGATTGCTATGTGGAGATGCACCTCCAGAGCCGGAGGACAGTGCAGATAGTTGCTTCCGATTATTGACAGACTTGAACCTACGATAGTCCAGTAACGAACCCCATGAATTAACCCGACCCTTTTTCCCTTCTGTAACTGAGAGTGATCTTAAGGCTAGTGTGGCCTCCGTATTGGGGCTTGCTTGAAAAGGGGGAGAATATTCTTCTCCGTTAACACCGCCTAATTTGCTTTCCCTGTATGAATTTAAATCACAGAATCAGTCACCAAAGATGATGGTATTAGAAATCAAAACATTTAACCAACATGCTGCAAAATACTTTGCCCATTCACAATGATGTTTGGGATCGGATTCAGATCTCGTCCACTTCTAAATTTTCCAAACAGAAATTCTTGAAAAAGAAGAGAATACTACGGTTATGTATGGCATACCTAGTATTTATTAGGTTTCCTTTGCAAACAAACCAAATGTAACAGAAAGGAGGTGCTTCTCGGCTCACATAGATTGCTTTCCTGGACCTGAGTTTCGTCATTTTGCTGCAAGGGACAAGAAAATGGTAAACGGCCGCGTTGATGGAGTAGGAATAGGATGATGAGTATATCTTAGTGTGCAGAGAGACTCGAAGCCACATTGGGGTACATCGTCTGCCATTATAGGAACTAACAAGTTGGAGCATATCCACTAAAAGAAACTGCCACAAATACAAAGAGCACACTGTAAACAGAAAAACTTCAACAGTTCCCAATAAGGAAAGTCTGAAAAACTACAGTCTCTTGTGAAAGTGAGGAAGCCGAAAATATGGTTTGAACCAATCAATAACAAGTTCAAGCTCTCCCAGATCAACCGTGAGTGTAACATATGATATGCTAATCACCCTTCATCAGGCTTCCATGCCTTTCATTAAAGTTCAAAACTATAACCATATTTCACGAGGTTGGTGTTTTAGAAAAGTGGTTTCCACCAGTATACTATATTAGAGTAAGATGTCACAAGTTTTCCTTTATATTTTATTAAACTGGTGTCGCATGGTAGCTACTGGGCAGGTGCTGCCAAATACTACACCAATATGCTCTTGTACAGCTGGGATATTAATCAGAAACTTGTATCTCTGATTTTCAGCTTACTCATGAATTGATGGGTTACAACTGTATCTGTATATTCGAGCTTTCTACTCTACCGACAAAACCAAGACGCACTTAAAAATATCCAGATGACAAGACATCACTAACAGTCCCTTGGGTCAAACTTAATACCTTTCATCAGAATCTCAGCCCCAAGCAAGACTCTGCAACAACTCAACTAGCATTTACTCCACATTTCGCAAAATAGTTAAGGAAATTCCTCTAGACTACTTATAAACAGGTAACAACTCCCTTCCATGGTGGTTTGGGAAGCTACAGACTTAGTAACAGTATATGTATTGAAAGTAGTAAGACGGCAATTACAGAGTCATTACATAAATTAGAAAGGTTACTAGTTGTTATTTGCTCTACAAAAGAACAATATTATGACATTGTACCTAGAGTAATATTTTTTTGCTGCAGCTCCCATGACTAGCCACTTAATATCATGATCATGTATGAGCTGCACAATACCCTTCTCAATAGACTCCGTCTCTCTATATAGTTTTCCGGTCCGTGCCTGAACAAAAATCAACAGGAATTATTTCAAAAGGAATGAGAGTTGAGTTACAGGGCGTAGCGTGATAGGATTAAATTAAACTACCAAATAGGGCACCAAAATTTGGATTTTTTTGTAAACAGAAATTCAAAAACAAGGTCTATGAATACATATTCCTTAGCCTTTAAATGTTCATATTGCAAGCATGAGATTTCTATGACAGAGTAACATATAACTGAAACCTACAATGAAATTGTTTGGAAATATTTCAAAAAAAGGACAGTACCGTTGCAGTCCCACAAGCTCGAATATACATGTCCAAAGTCTTCTCCAAATGTTGTCTCTCATCCTCGTGATATGCTTTCACTTGTTCTTCTTCCAGAAGGCTGATTGGCATTTTAGTACCCACTGTAAACCAAGAAGTAACAAACTTAAAGTTATACAAATCAACCACAAGACATATTACAAGATTGCTCAATAAAAGTTACAATAATATGATAATCATCGATCAGGTCTATCACAGGGGCGCCTGCATATTAATTTAAAATTTTGAAATTTAACAGCAACTTTTAAGAATGTTCATAGTTTTCTGGATATATGCACACACAACCAAATATGTATTCATTAATCTCAAGCCAAGAGGGCCAAGACGACTCCATCGCTCATAATTTCTCGAAGAAACAAAATTCAAAGCAAATCAGAAAAATATACGCACAGATAATTGATAATCACGCAGAAGTTGAGACTAAATCAAAATTCCATGAACAAATAAACATAAAGGAAGTGATAAAGCCCAGAAGTTATTCGCTATACTAACTTATGGGTATTTCCTGAGCAGGCTGATGAACATGAAGTATACAGATTTTCATCTCTTTACAATTATTCACTGCATACGACAAAACTGCGCCACCTTCCTTCACATCTTTCCCCAGAGCCACATACAGAACTTCTTCTTCCGCCGACGCGGACGCCGGCGCTACTGTCTCCACCTCCGCCGTAATTTCACTACCACCACCACCTCGGTCACTCCTCCTGCCTTCAGTCTGGAAATTCATCTGTGTACTATCGATCTCAGAGCCCATTAATCTGGTGGGCAGCGGAATTTCCACCACAGCCATCTCAAAAACAACCCTTTATCATCGAAGTTCAGCTATTTTTTCACCCAGTAGCGGGAATCCAGAAAGGAGTAATTCAAGAAAATTAAATCTTGGTAGGTGGACGGTTGTTTCTGCAAAAGGGATTGCTTGTCGTGTGGTGTATAGAATTACATGACAACTATTATTTATGGCAGATGGGTTTACGATGACCGAATCAAGAAAAAGGGAAATTGTTGGGAAATTGCAGCGGAAATGGTTGGAGTGAGGGATGATTCTCGAATGCCGTTAATGAATTTGAAGTCAAAACGCACCCCCTCCCCCCCTTACGGGCAGTGAGAGTGCTGGTACCGTACTAATCAAGTAAGAAGCTTCTTATTACGAGTTGGCCGGCGACTATACTATTTTACTGGCTTTCATTATGTAGACTATATTTGACTTGGGAACTCAGAGGGTCTTCGTATGCCAAACGGGCACCTGCGTCATGTAATCACGAGTTTTTCTTCCTTGAAAGTTGAAAGTTGAAACTATAAACTTAGGCAAGCTCAGTATGGCTGGATCGAAAAGGTTTTAATATGTGAAATCAAATTCGCTATCCATGCGATTTTCTACCCGTTTAATTATGGAGGTGTATTCAATTATGGAAAGGTAATGAATGTTTTTCTGGAATTTAGAAATCCATAATATTCAATTATGGAAATTTATGACTTTTAGAGATTTTTGTGGAAGTCTCGTGGTATTCAATCATAACTTTTCTAAACTTCATGAAAGTCTTGTGGTATTCAAAATGACTTTTATAAACTCTTTAGAAGTCTATAGGTATTCAAAATTTTCACAGATTTTTAATAACTCCATGAAAGTTATTGATATATAAATATTAACACATAAAGTACAACAATGTCAATAAATTTTCTTTGGTTGAAGGTATAGATTTGAATGAATTTCTAATTTCTTTCCACATTTTTTTCTCTATTTTCTGATAAAATATTTGCTCTTTTACCCAACTCGTAAAAATTTTCTTATATAATTATTTTATATTCAATATTTTTTAATTATTTTACTTAATTCGAGTATACATATTTTCTAAATTAATAATAAGATTTTTCAAATCAAAATTTAAGAAGTTAGATGTTGCAAAATTTTGAATTTTAAAATTATTATGTAGTTTTATCCATAATATATGATAGAAAACAAGACTGGTTATCGTCGTACATTTAAAAATTGTTTTAAAAACAGCACGTAATATCAAAAACGGCAGATCGCGTGCGATCTGATATATGAAAACATGAGCTGCAATAGCTCTGGTTCTTGAAAGATTTTAGCACCGGAAAGTAGATCAGGTATGATTAAAAATCATGCGGAAAAAACCCGAATTAGTCTCTGAAAATTGAAAACTTAAAGGACAATTTTCAAAATAAGAACATTAAAGATTATTATCTTTATTTGTATTGAATTATAAGGTAGTCCATTAAATTCTTTTCATGATTCAATGAGATTTCATAAAAGTCTATCAATCAGAAAAGTCAATAAAAGTAATTAAAATCTCTAGATTGAATACACCCGTTAGATAGTTAGACATCTACGTGAGCTTCTAAATCTTGTTGTTATTGGTCATTTAGATTTTTTTTTTTTAAAACGAGAATTACCACCGTGGTTCATAGATGTGCACTATATAACCATGTATTATTTGAATTTTTCTTATTGATTATTGATGCCCTTATATTTCCCTTTCTTTGAGACGATGGGGGTATTTGAAATTTGTTCCGTTATAATTAATATCAAAATTGAGTAATATAATGCACTTGAAATCATGCATATGACTCGATCGGAAAACACCCTTAGGTCACTAGCTAGTTATATATTTGTACAAAATTAATTACAAAAATATTTGTAATATAATTACAAAAATGACATGAATTAAATAGACAAAAGATGTCACACTATAAATTAATAATGCTCTGCATAAATAATTTTAATTGGTTCTCATAGAAATATTTAAGGAAAATTGTTAAAAACTTGCAGGATCTCAATATTTACGAATGGGATGAAAATTATTATCTTCAGAAAAATGCTCGAAACTAAAACATCTTATATTCGATTATACACTAATTAACTTTATTTGAAAATTGATAAGGTCTAAGTCAAGGCCAAAAACAATTGATTTTTTTTTTTTTTATCAATAGTCCCCGCGGTGAAAGCGGAATATTCTAAAGCTTAATTACAACAGATTCCTTCTATTAAATCGACATCAATTATGTTATAATCTTGTCCATGAGCGAGAAAGCTGAGTTTTGTTTTGTGCACACACACATTCATTTAGTATTAATATATTAAAGATTTCGATTGTATATATATATTTATGATAACAAACCCAATACAAATCATCTTCAATTAACATAATTCAATTATCATTATATAATATATATATACACATACAGCGATGATTTGACATGCAAAAGACTTCTTGGGGAGTGTTTACAAGAACTGAAATAAATTATTAACAATAAATTTATGAAGAAACATATCATATACTTAGATTATTTGTAGCTCGGAGGATAAAATATTTAACATCTTAATATATGTAAGGAATAAGGAGTTGTACGTTTCGGTATAATTAAATATAAAATGCTTTATAATACATGAGTTAGTCTTTGTTTTAATGGTAAGGTATGAGATTCCAAAGACCTAAAAAGATCTTGGGTTTCAGTCTCACTATATTTTAATTTGTAAAATATTAATTATTTTCTAATTTGTTTAGTTAGAGAATAACAGAATATGCGAACCGAAATCCTCTCCCATCTTCTTTGGAAAAGCGCGTTCGTTTAATGAATTATTCTTACTAATAAATACTACAAATTATGTATAGAATTACTTCGTCGTGGGCCGAGAAACGGTTAGCAATAAAAGGAATCGGAAATACAAGATCGATTTTCCTATTATTGGGCCATAAGGAGGCCCAACATAAAATCCATGGCCCAATTGGCTCGACATAGGCAAAAAATGAGCTAGGTATCAACTATCAACATGCCAACATATGACTTGTAAAATTTTATGTAGGAAATTAAACAGAACCATGTTTCACGAATAGATGGTTATACTATACTCTACACAACTAGGATCCCAATTCTGATATCGGTTGATGTAGGTTCTCGAGTTCGAGATCCTATTATAACAACGATATTCTACAAAAGCCTGAAAAATAAGTAGTTTTCATGTTGAGCAAAATATGTGTTCATTATCACTCATTTTTGTTTTCAAATTCGACACTTTGTGGAAAAATAAAAGCTTTACATGACAAGTTGATATTAGCCCATCATTCATACGGATACCTTAGACAATTTTAATTGTAGGCTCACATCTTCTCTGCCACCCAGAGTCAAATTAAACTGCTCCTCCTGTGGATGTGTCCAGATGGCCGAATATATAAGCTCATCTATTTTTGTATACAAGTCATATTTTTCCTTATCCTGGGTATGTCACGTTCTAAATTGTTACGCAACTAGAATAACAGATGTCTCCTACACGTTTATCTTATTTTGGGTCTTAAAAAATCTCCTATGGAAATTCTTATTTTCAATAGAAATCGTGGCAAAGGTATTCATTTCATTAGCGATATTCTCTGAGGGATCGGTATGTTATATAAGTTATCTTTCTCGAATTCCTAATTATTCATATATACTTCGATTTAAAATATCTATGGATCAAGAAATCCTATTATCTATTAAAAAAAAGGAAAGTTATATCATTGAATTAAACTAATTATTAGACAGGTGAACACAGGCTTTCGGTTAGTTTTTAAGTTCAAAGGCAAAGGCTGTCCTTCATGAACAGGCTGTCAAATCCGCCCCATGGGATGTTTTCACTTTTCTTGATATTAATAAATGCCTCCCGCTCGTAAAGGCATGCGATATTAACATTAAAAAAAGAAGACAATAATATTAAAAAAAAAATCAGATTATCCTACTCTTGATTAGTTCTAGAAAGTGGTCTCCTTTTAAAAATTACATTTGAATATATCATTAAATCCATCAATTCAAGTGCAACCTAATGGTGTTTCCAACATAGTAAAATCATTAATCTCGAGCAAGAAAATTAATTATCAAATCACGTTTATTGTATAAATTAATGGAACATGATTTTAATACACATACATATTCGGTGGATAATAAAATTACTGTGAATAAAACAGTATGGACTATTTTTAAATACTAAACATTGAAGTAGGGCTGTGCATGAATTTTTATTTTTATTTTTTTTTGTGTTGCAATTACGTTATTTGATGTAAAAACTCACGGTAAAATATTACATGATGGTTAAAAGATATATATATTCAAAATTATCTAGTCCATGCTAGTTTTAAAAAAAAATGATCAACCCCTTATCTTTTGGATTACTTTGCTTGTGTTTCAATCCAAAGCCCTTCCAACTCCTCGCATGTACCTCTAAACCTAAAGTGTTGTATCTACCTTGAATGTCAACCCCTTATCTTGTTCACCAAATGCCCAAAAATTTGAGTACAATTGATATTTTGGTTCGACGAGTCATGTTCCTCGATGTTGGAATTATGATGTCATAAAGTGAACAATTTCATTACCTAAAGAATGTTAGGTGACAAAAGTGTGTCCGGACAAAGAAATGATTGTAAGAAAACTTTGGATGCTCTCGCCATCAAGAATTTTTCCCACCAAAGCGAAGTACCAGAGACATATAGGATTCCTACCAGAAAGACGAATACGTACACTCGAGTTTGCAGTTCAATGATTAAAAACTTCTCCTCCTCCTCCTCCTTTTGCCCTTTCAATCATACTAATAACATTCCATCGGCCGTGGCCCACCGCCTACGCAACAAAGTCCTGTCTTTCTTATGAAAACCCTTGCAGCACTGAAAACGACAATCTGACCTCTGGAGGTCCTTGGGGAGAACTACTGGTTGGGGTGATTAGGAATGCATTATCCGCTATGTGTTCAGCGTAGAATCCTTGCGACGTATCAGGATTTGTATGTACTCCAGAAAAAGCCGTAATTAACCGCAAACAACGACAATAATAACGATGATAATAATTAGGTATTTAATATATAAATACTAATATTTCACAATTTTTCATAGGAATTAAACTAGATGGATTGTTTTTGTTATGCACTTGGGATCCTTTGTGAAACTCAATTTTGAAGTGGGGGTGATGATTAATCTCCAAAGGATTGGGATGAGCATCTCGATTGGATAGAACCGAGGTGATATGTTGGGACTGAACCTTGATTTTTAATAATTATTCATTATAAAATATTGAGCCTCGTAGTATAAATCAAAACCATTATATAATCAAATTGTTGTATTTACAACTTAAAAAAGAAATATGGAAGAACCGAGGTGTTGGGACTGAACCTTGATTTTTAATAATTATTCATTATAAAATATTGAGCCTCGTAGTATAAATCAAAACCATTATATTATATAATTGTTGTATTTACAACTTAAAAAAGAAATACGGAAGTAAATTATAAAATGGTTTACTGATTAATCCCTGATTTTTAATTATCTAAGGGGGTGCGGCATTAATCATGTCGTGATTCAGGGTGCAGAATTCTGTGTTTTACTGAACTGTACCTAATTTTTACTCCTCTAAGGGGACGAGACCTTAATCATATTATATGATTCAGAATGAAGAATTCTGTATTACTATATCAAATTTTATTCTATCAGTGGACATAGTAAATATTACGGACATACATAGCATGGCTCAACATGAATTTTCATGATACAAAAAAAAAAACTCAAATGATAATTTAAAACAGAACACAACATGAATAATTATAGATGAATATACATAATAAAAGCTCAAACAATACTGAAGCAATAAAAATATAGAAAACTTTATTGTTATCATAACTGAGCGTAGTTTAAAAATGAACAACGCTTCGACTTGACAAGGATGAGACTTTCCTTAAAGTAGCACATTATCTAAGCCCGAAGAGTTGACAAAACTTTAGCTAGGAATTTATGATCAGAAACTCGAATTTTAATTATATATTTACGATAATTAAATCTAGAATTTGTGGTATTTATGATCTTCATTATTTCTTGAATTGTAGATTATATAGACCCTCTCAATGCTTTTGATATTTCGGAATTCCCCGGTTCACACACAAGGAATAGAGCTGAGATATGATCGAAATTGATATAAATATAACCAGGGGCGAAACTAGGATTCTTTAGCAGAGTGGGCTGGAGAGCTAAATATATTTCATAATTTACATAAAATTCATTAACAAAAGTTTGTGTATTACGTTTCATAGACATGTAGCATAATTATATAATACTACAACTAAATATTTTAATAAAAATAAAATAAAAATAGATAACAACTACAAAAGGTCATTAAGTACAGTCAAGAGAAATCATTAATATTATGTTTTACGAGATTTCTCAACAAACTCATCTTATAGATTCAATATTCACTGAATTTATCAAGCTCTCGCTCAATATAAATAAACATACAATCTGCTAGAAAATCATTATCCATCTTATTGCGCAGAGTCGTCTTAACAAAATTCATAATAAACTACAACAAATAAAAAAATTTATCAAATGAACCTCATATCTCAAAATTTTGAAGCTCCGGTGGAGTTGAATTTATAATTCATTTGAATAATTATCTTGCTAATACATCTAGCTATTTCAATCAAACCCAAAATCTAATAATCTATTTAAATTAAAACATAAATCCCAAAATTTAGTGATCTACATTTCCATTGTCCATCCATCACCTCCACCACAAGCACAAGATTCACACTTCACAATTTGTGAATCACAAATCAGTAATCACATGCTCACATGGCCACACATAAATCTTTACTCCTCTAAAATAATTTTCTAAATCATCTAAAATAATAAAATATCTAATACCTAAACTATTAAACATAACTTTATTAAATTTGTCTTCTTTTTCCTCCAATCTATTTGGAGCTGAGGAAGTGGCATCTAGAGATGCAGCCTTCAACTTATGAAATTCTGATTCTTGGGCCTCACTTTTTTGCTTTAAACTGTTAATATGATGACAGTAAACAAGGAACAAGGAACAGCTTAAACCTCAACTTCAGTGTTCCCATCAATCACATCACCGAATGCTTCCCACTCCCTGACCCTCCAATCTCACCAAGTACCGCGTCAAATCCGATGCATAATGCACATCGCCGATTAAAAAATTTCGGACTACCAATTCCACATTGGAATGGTCGTCAGTTTTGTGTATGAACAAAGATCCCACCTTTCACACCAAGAAATGCTTTTATATATATA
>KV002481.1:26876-68257 GCA_001598015.1 Dorcoceras hygrometricum
ATATTGTCATGTTATGATTCTATATATTTTAGGGAAACGAGGTATATACATTGTACAGTTACGTACAGCAAGTAGAAATAAAAGATGTCAAATTAGTTTTGCCTTCTTTAAAAAAATTCACGTCTTTCAAAAGTTTGAGATATATATATATATATATATATTGTCATGTTATGATTCTATATATTTTAGGGAAACGAGGTATATACATTGTACAGTTACGTACAGCAAGTAGAAATAAAAGATGTCAAATTAGTTTTGCCTTCTTTAAAAAAATTCACGTCTTTCAAAAGTTTGAGCAGTTTCATTTTTCTTCCGAATTTGTTTTGAATGAAATAGGTTGTTGTTGTCTTCAGGGGCATAAGCGAGTTGGTAAGATTGTGGGTGATGTGGGAATAACTTCATCGACTTCACGGGTTCGATTTTCGTGTGGAGCATATTTCTTAATGAAATATTACGGATATGATTTGGGAATTAGTCCGTTATATGGGTCCACTCTCCCGGGTCCCTGCCAACTCATGCATATCCATCGATTTAATATCTATATAGATCTATATAAAAAGGTTAGCCCATTAATGGGTTAACGTTAAAAGAAAAAAAGGTTGTTGTTAATAAACTATCCGAGGGTTATAATTTGCAAATTCGAGTTACCACACACAAAATATAGACGATATACTATATATATACATGTAATATATGATCTCTGACTCTCTGCCCTGTTAGAATCTTTGGATCTGTCACCTGTTTCGGAGTACGATTATCCATTGTAAAAACAAATACAATAATTTTATTTTTTCTTTTCCAATTTCAAAATGTCGGTTTTAGTTGTCTACTGTTGGAGGCTTAGGACAACTGCAAACAAATATCTTGTTCTTCTCGGTCCCATTGTTAACGTCTTCGTGCAGACAAGAAGGCTGACAGGTGCCTTCCAAGTATCCTCCCCAAAGTACAAGCGTATGTAAGATAATAGGGCCGTTCTCCTCCTCCTTCCTCCCTCCTTGCTCTCTCTAGTTTTTTATGTTCAAAGTCAACAAAGCCTGCAAGCGCATTAAATGATGAAGGACACAAGGTACAACGATGTCAGAAACTTTACATAAGCTTTTCAACGGATATGAACCTGTGTCCAACTGTAACATCAGCATAGAGGCTTTATATATCGTGAGTCTAAACTGGTGAAGTAGAGAGCGAGGGCATGTGCAACAGTAGAGCTGGTACACACAGGTGGAAGCAGGTGTATAAGCTGAGAACTGATGCCGAGGTGTGACTGATGAACATCCGAGAGCTTAAACTCAGAATCACTATAGTCGATTGTACAAGTTGGAAAGATGATGAAAATATCAGCTTAGGTAGAAGCACTTCCCAGTGTGTGGGATTTAATATTTGATAGAGTGAGCATACACTGTAAATCTCACATACACACAGATTCACTCACATATGAGAGTCGATAGCTGAATAGATTAGATGACTAAATCATCCCAAAACAAATTTAAATGTAGTCTTTGAACAGAGACGTTAAACAAGTTCTTGGTGATGCAGCCCACACAGCTTGCGTGCTGGTGTGTAGCGTGGTGTGCTAGGAGTTCTCACAATTGCGGTCGTTGGGATCGGGTTATTACAGAAGCTGTAATAATAAAAGTCTTCTAGTGAAACCTTCCTGTAATGGAAGAAGGAGAGATGTAGGAAATTGAGCTCCGAACTTTCATAAACAAATTTCAGCGTACTGATTTTATTGCTTTCTGCATTCACGTATACATGTTTAAAAACCAGATTTTCTTTCAATTTTCAGAGAGTATTTGGGTTGTTTCCGCATGATTTATTATCATACCCGATCTATTTCTCGATGATAAAACATTTCAAGAAATAGAGCTATTGCAGCTCATGTTTGTATTCGTTCAGATCGCGTGTGTTCTGCTCTGTGTTGATTCAGTTTTAGGCGTAATCTGCTGTTTTTCGATCCTATCACAAGCGCCACAGTTCAATCGACCTCCCGAGACAACTATTGCACCAACATAAATTTTATAATTTTTAGACACACTATACTCAAGATGATCAGTATACGAACAAGGGGAATCCGAGAAAAGTATTACCAAATGTGCCATTTTTCGTATGTAAAAAATTTATTTTAATTGTGGTTGCTTCCGATTTGCATTCATTTTAAGCTGCTCTTTAGCAAAGAAAGAAAACTGGAAAGCACCTCAAACAACACATGTGTCTTGTGTGTGAGGGATGGAAAGCGCTAAAGAAAGGTGAGACATTTTATCAAAATATTTCTAAACGGCTAAAGAAAGGTGAGACATTTTATCAAAATATTTCTAAACAGTCTTATTTCTCTGTAATATATTTTCTCTAAATTTGTAATATATATATATATATATATATGATATGGTGAATGCAGGGAAAACCCTTTTCCAAAGATTTCCCAATAGAGATTCGGAATATCAACTTTGCTAAACATACCAGTGATTCAGGTGTCTTTGATAAGGATGGAAGGTATAATATTAAATATGTCATATATATTATATACTAAAATATTTATGTTATATGCATGCATATATAATCTGTTTATTATATTAATTTCTTGAATATTTGATTTATTATAAATTTTCATTGACATTAAATTTTTTTTTAATAATTTGATATCTCAAGGTTTATTGAGTCAAAGTTCGAGGAGATTTTTACGAACAATGCACGTACCCGTCCTGATGCCTTAACTTCGGATGAATTGGAAGGATTCCTCAAATCTAACAGGCAGCCAAAGGACTATGGCGGATGGTATGATTTAACAATTTTAACTGAAGTACACTCTCTTATTCCTATTTTGGCATTTTTCATTTCCGGGGTTAGCCCCGATTAGAAAGGGTGCGGAGAAACTTTGAATCGGGTGTAGAACCAGTGGGTGACGCTTTTCCGTTCAGTTCTGAATCACATAATCTTGTTAAAATACAATAATCATCCTTTATTATGTAAAACGATCAAATCTTAATATTAATTAAAAATATGATACTCATATATGTCTTTTTATCATAGATACAAAATATTAAAAATATGATACTAATATATGTAATAGAATACCAAGTATTTCGGGTTTGATATGAAAAAAGGATTTAGTGTATAAAGGATACTTCACTTGTGTAGGTTTCATATTTCATAGTACCAAAAACTGAAAGTGTCATTCATGATTTTGCAAGTAATTTAGTCAATTGATGCCATACTTTGTATCATAGCTGATTAGTAAGTGTTGTATTAACATAAAGGGCTCCAATTTTATAATATAAATCGCATTATCTAAATTGGTATGTAAATATTATATATCATTACCTGATTTAATCCGTGAAAAGATAATTAGGTACAAAGATTGCAAAAACAATTTTTGGATCAAAGAGTTTTCTGGATAAAAGAAATAAAACCAATATTTTTGAGAGGAACTGAAAAAAAAAATGAACCGAATGTTCAAAGATTTAGAAATTTACCATGTTATTTAAGAAGAAAATTCATATTAATTTTTTTATTCATAAAAAAATGTAAGAAAATGAGGCTGAGAGACTATTGTCGTTTAGAAATAGATCCAAAGAATTAATCTAAAGGTCACAATATCTTTATCTAATGTAAATGCTCTCTTGTTCAAATACCTGCGCGCCGACAACATTTTTACTCAACACTTTCCCACCATGTTTTATTGTTTCTCTCTCATTTTCTAGCATTTCTGAGTTTCAGACTTTAATGGCTGTCCCACACCTTAAGTTTTCTTCATTTAATTAATGGGTTGTTGATCTTCTTCATCTATGGTCACTGTCTTTTTTATCGGTTTTAGAGTTAAATACTCTCCCACCCAAACAAATAAGCTTCGGTTTTAATCTTCTCCTTTTTTCCCCTTCTTTCTTACCTTGTGTGGTTTACATGCTTGGAATTACCGTCAAGATTGAGGTTCTTCTGTTTTACAGCTCCACTTTTTGCTCGATATCCTTAATTCAGTGAAAAAAAGTCCAATCTTGATCGGAAATTTTCCCTTGTTGAATTGGTTTCGCAGTTTTTGGAAGATGATTCGTGAATGTTCCTGACTGCTCTGTAATTTATATTTTGATCGCCTAGTCAAACCATAGCTCCTTAGAGATGGAACGTTTTTACTTTTTGTCTGAAAGAAAACAATAGCAGAGTATTGCAAAACTCAAGGTTGGAAGAATCCGACATTTTGATCATAGCTTTTGAGGGCATAGAATCTTTTAGGCAGCTAATTTTTGAGATGAAGTTATCGTGTGTGGCGAGAGAAATAAAAGGCAAAAAGTTGTGATTCCTTGCCAGATAAAGAAGGCTACAGCTTTAGCCTTTACTGTTTCAACAATACTTATGTTTGTTGATTGCCTCAGAGCCTTAATGTGGCTGCACGTTGGATCCAGTTTCAGGTGACGATCCTCATACTGTGTGGTATTTTTAATCTGTCACCGTATATTAAAATAAAACTCATTATTTTATTTTTACTTCCCATTCTTTTGTTTGTCTAACTTCTATTATTTCATTGGCAATTGATGTGCCAACCACCTCGGTTAGTTCATGATTATTGTTTGTCCATTTGGTTTCTTGCAACAAGTAATTTGAGTTTTTTGTTTATCTTGTACTGTTGTGCATATCTTCCCTGAGCTAGTAGTCCTAGTACTATGTAGTATGTACAATGAGGAGATATTCACAAAGTGGAAAAAAACTTTGGGAATTTGAAAATATGGGTTCTAAGAAATAGCATTGTGAAACATCGCCTTGATTTAAAATCCGCACATTAGTAGCTTTGGCAATAGATCTCTTATATTCTGACTGCAGTTTCCTTTTATGTTCCCTGGACATAGCTTGAGGAGAATAATTGAGTGCATGTATAAGCATTAAGAGACGCTCTATATGGCGAAGAGATCAAAAAAGCGTCCCACACGGCACAAAAAGGATGCTCAAACGGGTTGTATGTGGGGTCTGATTAGTTTGTTAGACTTCCGACAGGGTCGATCCACCAGAAGACTGCTTTCAGATAGAGTTCGAGTGTGTGAGCAGTCTGTAGGTATGTATTTTCTGTAGAAGTTGTTGCTACAAGCATTATCCTGTAGCTCCATTTGTGTAATGTCCAAAATCCGATCTATGGATGAAACTATTAGTAAGTTTTTTTTATCGTAGGTGCTGAACACTCGAGCATTAAAACAACTTTACAGAGTCCAACTGAAAAATGCCCTGATGCGGTGGTGGTAAGTTTAGGCGTTCATTACACTCTAGTTGACTTGTGATTGGCTGCTCTATTCAATCTTTCTTTTTCTGAAATTGTTGTTGATGATATTCAGGAAGCTGAAGAAAGCACGATGCCCATGTTTGATGTTGTCAAACCAAGTGTGAAGGAACTCATGGAGGAAGAGATGGTCAGCGAGCAAGGCTTAAAGAACCGGCTAAATGATTCCGAAATGTGTTTGGACCAACTTGATTTTAGATATGGACAGCCAAAGAAAAAGAATCCTAAAAGAAGGAACAGAATTTGCAACAACTCCAGTGATATTGATACCTCTGAGTTGGGTATCAAAAAATACTTGGTTACTGGAAATTTTGAAGAAGTTCCTGAACAAAAAACAGCTAATACTCTTGATCTGGAAATGATAATGGAAGAGTTGGCCAAGATTAATCAGAGAAATGCAAACCACAAGAAGCCTATTTTTAATGGTGATCTTGAAGTTCCATGTGATCATGCTGCCGGAATTGTTGAAGAAGAAATAGTATCAGCGATAAAGCTATTCATAGAACAGAGGGTGAGTAGTGATGGCAAGCATATAGGGGAGGAGGGGAAATCATTTTGCTCCAGAGAGTTCGCGGATGCTGTGCAAACATTAAGTACAAATAAGCGCATAGTTTTGAAATTACTGAAGGATCCGAACTCTGTGCTGGTTAAGTATATTCAAAATTTGGACAATTCTCAGATAGAGTCTGGATCCCGTCTACCAGAGGAGAAGCCAATAAAGCTGAAATCCGATGAATTTAGTAGCCATAAACACGGCAACTTTTTCCGTAGAAAGAGCACATCGCTGGAGAGTGATCTGAGTGGAAGGGACAAAACGGGTCAATCTTCAAGTAAA
Source organism: Dorcoceras hygrometricum (assembly GCA_001598015.1). Taxonomy (NCBI): domain Eukaryota; kingdom Viridiplantae; phylum Streptophyta; class Magnoliopsida; order Lamiales; family Gesneriaceae; genus Dorcoceras; species Dorcoceras hygrometricum. The sequence goes on from KV002481.1 coordinate 32,966, forward strand.
ATTGTCATCCTCAAGCCTGGGCTTGTAAGGAGTCCTGAAATGGGTGATGATGTTAGTGGGATATCATTTCAGTCAAATTACATGGATAAGAAAGGGCCTATTGTGAGAAATCCATCCCAATTCTCTTTCCATGAAATCAAAAGAAAGTTAAGGCATGCCATGGGAAAAGAAAAACAGGGGATCTCTCTTGATGGGCTCGTAGTTAAACTTTCTAATAAGCACCGAAATGGGAATAGTGGAGAGAAAGGTGTCTCCGGGGAAAATTTTTCTTGGAGTTCTCCTAATAGGAACCATTTCTACACTGAAAAATTCACTAAATCGTCCAGTAGCTTCAAGAAGGGTGAACAAACTGGTAATTTGAAAGCTAAAGGTTCAGCAATGGTGGATGAAACGTGTCAATATCAGAGACTTGGAGTATCTAATATTTACATTGAGGCTAAGAAACATCTGTCTGAGATACTGAACAATGAAGATGAAAATTCTGAGTCGATGACCGAACAGTTGCACAAATCACTGGGTAGGATTCTGTCTTTTCCTGATTATAATAGTTCCCCTTGCTGCAGCCCCGGGAAACATGGAGATGGCATCGTAACTGCTCATATGAGATTATCTCCAAATGGTATAGTTACGGATGGTCATTTGCAAGAAAACAATAACAATTATCCGAGTTCAAGTATGCCAAATTTGGACAGTCAACATTGCATGTCTGTTAGCACTTCTGATGACAAAGTAGAGTCTCTTGGTATGAATGTTGTTGTTGGAGTTAGTGATGACCAAGAATGTTGTTTGGAAAATGAATCTGTCATTGGAGGAACTATTATTAATGATGGTAAATAATGACCTTGCTCTCAAAAAATGAGTTTTTGGTATTATATTTGCTAGAATGTAAAAGAATGTTTTTTCCAATGCAACAGTTTCAAATTCATCTTCGAGAATTGTTGAGATTGAAGAAAAGCCTGAATCAATGCTTTATGAAGACAATGTCTTTACTGTTTCTTTTGAATCAATCAGTAACTCAATTGGTGGAGATATCCAGAATGTACATTTTAAAGAGCGAGAAGATCGAGAAGAGGGTACCAAAAACTTGGAAGACTCTTCTTGCAGATTCAAATCGGTAAATTCTCATTCTTTGGTTATTTAATGACTAAAGGAATTATTAAGACAGAATCTGCATGTACACAAAGCTGACATGGATATGGAATTGCATTTTCAACGGTTCTTTTAGCGTTCCTTTCTTACAAAATTCTTGTTTCTCTATCTTGCTTTGTTTTCCAGGATTTTGTTGCAGAGGATCACATATTGTCTTCTCCAACTGTATCTCCCACACTATCTCCAGTAAGCCCGGAAGTCGAGATTTCAGATTGTGTCCATGAAAAAATGGAGCGTCCTAGTCCTATATCTGTTCTTGAATCACTGTTTCCAGATGATGATATCAGCCCTGCGAGCACCAAATCACAAATAGGTGAGAGGATAATACGCCTAATAGCTTCTTTTACATTTCTTTGCATGCTATTTTTCGAGCTCAAATTGAGAATTTTGTGAAATGCAGTTGAAAAAGACATCCCACCCCTACATATCCATTTTGAAGAGCAATCTCCTGCCTCCGACCAAGGAATTTGTGTCAGAATATCTCTTGAGGACGAGGAATCTGCATTTGAATACGTGGAAGCCGTGTTACTGGGCTCAGGTTTAAACTGGGATGAATATCTTTCAAGATGGGTTTCTTCATACGAAATTCTTGACTTGTCATTGTTTAATGAAGTCGAGTTATTTTCTAGTCGACCCCGTCACGACCAGAAACTACTATTTGATTGTGCTAACGAAGCTTTAGAGGAGGTATGTGATCGTTATTTCGGATGCTTTTCTGGGATATCTAACCGAAAGCAAAATATCCGACCAGTAGCAAAAGGGATGGATCTTATTCACGAAGTGTGGAGAGTAGTCGAGTGGCACATGTATGAGCATCAACCCCCCCGCTGTCTCGAACAGCTTGTCGAAAGAGACATGGCGAGACCTGGAAAATGGATGAATCTCCAATCGGACCTGGAGGTTATCTGTTTCGAAATGTGGGAAAGCATTTTTGACGATTTGGTGGAGGACGTCGTTCTGAGCTGTGGAAACGATGCCTCGGAACAGCCTTGTGAAGTGTAACCAAATTATCTCTTTGTAATCAGACTTACCTTTTATATCTACTGAAACATAACTTATCAGTGGACATAGGATTTTGCAGTACATTTGATTCCTGTGTCGGTGTTTGTTTCACGTTAAGACTAGTCAAGCCATTGCTATAGACACAGGCACCTGCAAGATATTATTATTACATTACATGTACAGTATTGTAACCCGAAGGCTTGACCACGACCAGATCGAGCTTGGTTATATGAATCTCCACTGTATTATGTTCAGTTTGAATTTGGAGTTTGAGTGGATTTGATGGATCAAAGTTGACGAATTTGCTACTGTGTGGTACTACGATTATAAGGATTTGGTTGTGTTTGCTGTATAATTGTGTAAACTTATGTATGGGTTTTTATAATGTCTTACTTTTTTTGTTGGTTTTGGGTTGTAGTTACAGTGTCCTTGTGAAGTATTAGCTGTACCATTTATTCAATTTTCTGTAAGAATTAAGCAATTAACCAAAATATTGTACTGACATATGTTACAATCCAATATATGTATCAGCAGTGGGCAACCCAACTGAGGATGGTGGTTACCTGCCCCTCGGGCCATAAAAGTGGAACGTTATGTATAATGTTTCTTAAATCATCATCTTGCGTGCCCGTGCCCTTTCTTTACACTATGCCCCATCTTAGGAAGTCTGGTTTCGGCCAGAGTCTCTGTTTGTCCGCCTTTTGTAAGTTCCACTGCGTGCCCGATTAAGTTTCATAAAGGGTGGCTCCAACATTAGTAGGTTTGTTTCTATCAGACTTGTAGACAGGCAAAAAGGTGAAGTCTGGCTAGTCAACGAAGCAGTTTACCAAAGAACTTCTCAAGTACTTATCTGGGACCAGGGACTGTCCCTGATCTTTCAGAAATTCCGGAGAAAACATCCACGGGGTTTTGTTCCCCTAGATGTTTGTTTCGAGTGCCTCCCTTCATTCCTTTCTTTTGTGTTTATTGTTTTGATCATTGGGTCACTATTTAACCACTTTTATTCACAGGAATAAATGGTTTCTGTTCCATCCACATACTTCCTGATTGAAATTGGTGCACTCAGATGATACTTTAGCCATAGAAGAAACTTTATTTGCACCTACTCGGATCAAGTAATCAGCAAACGAAGTTAAAAAAAAGTTATCGTCCTCCCATGTTTAATGTAGTCGAGACAAACCCAAATAACATTAAAGACCACCACGACTGTAATGATTTCAAGTGCCTTTATGCTAGGTAGGGATTTATGCCTTCAGTGTACCAATGACAAGGAAGTCAGTTTAAGTCTCTCCTTAAATCAGACACCACGAGCTATGAAGCTATACCGGATTATACTCGATAAATCTAGCTCAAAACAGTGCTATAACCCATAAGTTTCTTCAAAGATTTGTTGTCTATCATGTTTCTCAACATCTCGACTTCTTCCCATCTACCATGCTCCGCATACATGTTAGAGAGAACAACCAAATAACTGGTATTTTCGGGGTCAAGACTGTTTAGTTTCTTGACAACAAGTTCTAAAATTTCAGAATCTCCACGAGTGTTCTGAACCCCAGCAAGAAGAGCTCCCCATATGCGCTTATCTGGTTCAATGGGCATTTTATGCACAAATTCAAGAGCGTCCTCAATGTTTCCTTGACGGCTAAGCATGTCCACCATGCAAGCATAGTGAGCAAGGTTCGGTCTAATATGATATGTCTCTTCCATCGCATAAAACCAGTTCCAACCCTCATAATCAAGCCCACTGTGGCTACAAGAAGAGAGAACCGATATAAAAATTACATCATTAGGTTCTATACCTAAAGCCAACATTTTGGAAAAACACTCAAGAACCTCCTCTCCACAGCCATTGATCGCGTAACCATTAATCATTGAACTCCAACAAATGAAATCATTGCTGAGATTTTCATAAAAAACAAACTCACCTTGCCTGACTTTTCCAAATCTGCAGTACATGTCAATTAAAGCTGACACTAGAAATGCGTTGGTTGAATATCCGTATTTTATGATTTGCGCTTGTATGCTTTCTCCAATCTCTACAACATTACTTGTAGTGCAAGCTTGTAACAAACTAACATAAGAGAACTCATTAGGTTTCTGGTTTGCTGATTGCATCTGTCTTAAAACATCAAAAGCATCATTAGGTCGACTACATCGAGCATATACTGAGATCATCACACTCCAGGCAATAAGATCTTTCTTATCAAGTTGGTCGAATAAGCTTATAGCAGACACAATATTGCCAAATTTTGCATACACTTGAAGAAGCTCAGTAACTACAGAAACAAATGCAGTAAATCCTGTTTTCAGAACAAGGCTATGAAATCCATTCCTGATAAAATTCTCACCCAGATCAGAGTAAGCTCCAATTACTTCTAGGATGATAAATTCATCTACCTTCTCAAAACTTGAAAGTCTGAACTTTAAAAAGAGCTCTATTGCCTTCCTTGGAGATTCATTCTCAACACAACTGCGTATCACGATCCTCCAAGAAACAATATCTTTATTCTGCATATCATTGAAAACATGAAGTGCTGTTTTCAAATCCCCACATCTAGCATACATACCCAGGAGGGAATTTTGAAAAACTGTGCGAGTATAAAACACCTTTTTGACGCAATAATCATGAATTTCTTTCCCGATATTCGACATGCCAAGATCAGCACAAGCGGGCAATATACTTGCAACTGTTACATGATTTGGCTGCACGCCTAAACTTACCATTTCCTTTAATAAATTAAAGGCCTCAAGATACTCACCATTGCGCACACATGCTGAAATCATAGCACTCCACAACACTAAGTCCCTATTAGCTGTCTGATGAAATAATTTCCGGGCATTTCCCATATCAAAAGAAGAGTAGACGCCAACAAGCGCTGTTACAACCGATACTTCTGACTCAATACATCCAACTTTTATTGCATACCCATGAATTTCAAACACCATATCTTTCGATCCAATCAAAACAACAGCTTTGATAACTCTCAATACTGTAACAAAATTCGAGCTCCGTCTATTCACGAGAATTGACTTGAAGATGCGTATGGCCTCTATGGGCCGATTTTCTCTAACCAAACTCGCAATTTTTGAAGCCCATGATTTTGGAACGTCGTTCTCGTTAAAATAATAAAAAATATCGACCAACTTCTGGCCTTTTCGAGGTGAAAGATTTCCGCAGTTTGACGTGACTTGAGAAGCAGCAGGAAGTCTCATGGTAAATGCCTCGAACAACTGGTGTGCGCTTCTGCAGCGCATCCCATGGGACATGTAAACGTAGAAACAAAACAAAAAATTTGGCGAGATTGATCTTCCTCCCTTCAACTTCTTCCAATGGCCCCGCGGAGGGTATGAACTATGAAGATGGAAGGGAAGGAGAGACGGAAAGTTGATTGAGAGCCGCGAGGGGTTTAAATTTTTGAACCCGGGTTATTAAATATATTTATTTTTATTCTTAAAAATAATAACGAAAATAAACATTAATTTAACAGTTATATGGATGTGTCTACCTAGTACCTTGTTTCCGTACTAAAAGTACATTTGCACCGTAAATAATAAGTTGTCATCAAAATCACTCCCAGCTACGTCATCAAAGAATATATAGATCGTTTTTTTTTTATTCACTTTTGATTCAAGAATTTTGGAAAGGGAAAATCCAGCATTTACAATGAAAGAATGAATATCATAACCTAAACAACTAATGATTTTACACAGAAGCATGTATTTTCTACAAATGATCTTCATCCAGAACAGGTGCCATTTCATCTATCTCATCTCGCCTTTTTAAGGATGGATACGAACTAGCTTCACCGCTGCTCGAGTTTTCACCTAGCTCTGGTTCACGAAATGTTCCATAAGATGGTGAGTAGGCTCGAGGAACTTCCAGTGAAATTGCCCTCTTTATTGCTGCCCGGTGCTCCTCCTCGTGTTCTTTCGCGATAGATACCTGTCGTTCCATCTTCTGAGCCACAGGAATACCCATAATTGGCTCATCCTCTTGCATGGACTGTACTAAGAAAAAATAACTCTTTTCAGTGTTGTCGAGGAGAATGATGGCCAAAATTGATAGAAAGACGAAAGAGTTTCTTTCTTGTCATTTTTCTCGTGCTAGGGCCATGAGAGGCCACTGCATGGTCTAATAAAGTAATTCTTACCTCTTTCAACGTCTGACATGGATTATACAAATGATACCGCTTGAAATTCTCAAAACTTATGGTGAATAATTTGAAGAACACAATACGACAGTAGATTAAAAGATTGAGAACTTACATCAAGAGCTCGTTTAGATTCTTGGAGTATCCAAATAATGGCGTGATCTGAAGTTGAGTTGCATGAGAGGACCATGTGCTCAAATCTACCATCCACTGGCACCGCTGTCCTTACATGAGGTGATATTTCATCGCAACTGCACATAAAACGAAGAAATGAAAATACGGTCTCAGCTCAGAATAATGCAGTGGCGCAAATAAAGTTGAATTGAAAAACGTATATAAAGCTGTATTTCCCATCTTATATAAGTTCTCCAGGACATGAGCAAATTTGCTTAATTTCAGAGAATACTTGTCTCTGTGTTCTGTCGCGATGCATGCCTGAAATGAGTACTCAGCGTTGCTCCATTTCCATACCTAGGAGACTAGAAATTTCGGCACCCATATAGAGCAGATCTAAGAACTATGATTTTTGGGACCCTCTTTATCAGTTTTGTGTCATCCTATTCCAAAATCCACAAATCCCGGGACCTTATCAAAGTAGTACATCATATTATAAGATTTCAAATGCATACCTGAAGGGCTTCCGCACGATTATGTGATAAAGGCGTCCAGGTGCATACAGGCGTCTTGGATCCTTAAGCATCTGTTCTTCTAGTGTGCATGTATCTTTCAAGCACATTAAGCACAGAAGACAGGGGAAACTATCAAAGGGAATCCACATTAGTGCAACATTCTTTTACTTGTGATGGAAGTTATTTCATAAAAAAGTGAAACAGAAAGGCGGCAAGACCTGCAAGCTTTTACCAGAAAAGGGATTTGAAGAGATGTTCCAGCGCAACTGTGGTACGGGGTAAGAAATCATCCTGGTAAACAAAGACAATGAAATAAACAAATGTATAACAAGCGGTGAACTTAGAACAACGTCCTGAACAAAATAAGTTGCACCAGAATCTAATGTTATTGGGGACAAAACAATACATAGAGTAAACGTCACCAAGAAATAAACACAAAATACTACCTGCAGGACAACCGAATTAATTACATCGGCGTATCTCACTGCCAAGTTCAAAGATATACACCTAGCAGGGGCAATTGCAAAGCCTCTAATTCTTTTCCTCTCAATGTATCCCAATTTTTCTCTATATTTCACCACCAACATAGTTAACAATGTAACGACTCCTGCACCGAGCGAATGACCAGCAAAAGTCAAAGTATAATCTGGATTCTCCTCAACAAGATTTCTTAAAACATCACACTCCTCTTCAAGAACGTGTTGAGCTGCCTTCAAAAGTCCAGTATGAACATAACCGCCATCAAATGTTGTCTGTCCCAATTTGTTATCAAGCAAGAGCAGAAAGTCACTTTCTTTAGCCAGATTAAGCCCTCTAATCGCTACAACTATATCTAAATTCTCGTGATCAAGATAGATCATGTAAGGTGAAACTTTCCCAAGTGTGCCCTCATAATCTTTTCTTGATACAATCCAATCGGGATTGACTCCATACCCTTCGGGAGGTGCCCAAATGGGATTCCTAATATCCTCTTCATAGATGGATAGTACATATCGACAGAGTCGAGGGACGGGCTCGAACTCGGTGGTGGTTGCAAGGCCCCAATTTTGGCTTTCACGGCCGGCAGTGTATAGGAACTTTTTCCACACCCAACGAAGGCAAGCTAAACATGATACACATTCAACAAGTGGGAGACAGCAGGCAACAGACATTGATCTCTAAAAGCTAAATCAAACACAGAGGCAAAGACAGTTTTCACACAAAGCACGAGATGTCCTGATGAAGCCCACGGATATCTGAAAAGGGCAGTGATCTTTTATTCAACTTTCTTGAATTTTTCTAAATACGGGATGAGATATGGCACAAGGGGTAGTTAAATCGTGGTAACAAAATCTAGAAGAAAGGAGAATAAAGGGTCAACGAATATAAAGAAATGAACTTTTCCACAACCAGATAGCTGAAAAGTATGCGTCAAAGCATGAAATGATAAAAAAACACTAGATCACCAACCATGAACTGCACGAGGGATTCGAAACAAGAATTTTCCCAGAAGCCTCGATGAGGTAGGCATTAATCAACTAACCCCACTTCAAGAATAGCCCGAGAAATTCAAGATTAAACAATAAAAACGAGTTTCAGATGTAAGAAAGGAAAATACTTTTCTGTGGGAAAATCACACCGAATCGGAAGTTCCCAGTGTAAACTGGACGCGGTCCATATCGCAATCACGAAGGCTGCTAAGAAATGGAAAAATAAACAATAATTAGACATCGTGTGAAGTGTGCTAGGATATGGAAAAGGGAACTAGTAGGAGAAAAAAATGAAAAGGGAATGGGAATCGGGGAAAAAACAAGAAACAAAGACGGAAGGAAGAAAACGAAAAGAAAACATCGGAAAGGCGCAGTGCAGCTGTGAGCTACGATTAGGCAAAATCAAAGACATGGCTTTGTGGGGGGTGCGCACGAAGAATCTACTCCCCAAAATATGCTTGGCTTCCTTGTACGTCACCATTTTCTGTTTTCTCCCCATATTTTTTCCTCATAAGTCACAACTAAGATTCAATATTCGAATTTAGACAATAATAACAATAATAATAATAATAATAATAATAATAATAAAAGAAACCAGTTGACCCGCAATTATGTAATTGGTTGGTTCCGCAACTCATATCCACTGCTGATGAGAAATCTCTTCTTTTCCTTTTTTTTTGTTTTTAAAGATCGATGGCAAGAACTTTCAGTTTATTAATTCAGACACTTCTATTTTTAAAAACGAAATGCTAGTTCTTACAACTTTTTGCATGTTAAATGTTAATATTACCACATGCCTATATATATGTCAGTTTATTAATTCAGACACTTCTAATGTTTAAAAAGCACTACTAGTTCTTACAACGTTTTTGCATGTTAAATGTTAATATAACCACAAGTCTATATATATGGGACATAATGAATAATTTAATATCGGATATTGGAAAGTTAATGATAACAAAGTTGAGAATTTAAGTCAAATATCCAATTTCAATTTATTTGGAAAAGTTTAAAACAATCAATATGGATCCGTATTATTCAAGAATATTTTGAGGATCGAGAATGAGATCAAGAAGAAAAGGTTTGCAAAATTGTTCTTCTATAGATTAAAAAAAAATCGGTAAGATAACAAAGATACAAAAACATTATAGGATAACTATTTAAGTAGAAAATAATATAAAATATATAATACGATGTCAACATCAATTGTTATTTATTTTATGTGTCCCGACTGACGTGGATAAACAAGAAGCGACATATTTTAGGTGAACATATCTTGTAGGTGATGTAGGTACAAGCACATTGTAGGATGTTGATATTTAGGTTTCCGAACGAAGGCAATACATCTTATTTTGTAGTTTCGCTAGTTATTATATTTGTCAAAATCCCGACCAATAAACACATTGATGTTGTAACAATTAACGATTATCCCCAATACTAATACTGATCTTTCGCACATATCCGGGAAACTTATCAGGAGGTCACTCATCCCTTTTAATTTTCCCAGGTAAAGTACGCTTAACTTTGAAGTTCTTACGTGATGATCTACCGAAAATGGATGCATCTTATGTTAGCAGTATGACAAATTAAATCGGATAAGCGTTCGACAGTATCACGTCTGCCCAGTCTCGTAATCCATATAATCCCGCTCAATGAGCACGTACAACCTCTTGTCACTGACGATCACTCCCCCGCCATTTGTTTGAGCCTCGAGAGTCACATGCCCATCAGCTTCCGCTTGGTTCGTCCTCGAACCACGACATATTAAGAGAAGTTGGCTCTGATACCAACCGTAACACCCCAAATTTAACAATCTGTCCTCATTGTATCCACACTGGTCTTTTCAGCATGCGAGTGAGGACATGTTCGAAAGACCAGTATTGTATATTAAAGACAACCATTAATTGAGTACATGTTGAAAAGATTAGTATTGATACAACCATTAATTTTGGGTGTTTTAGATTCGTACGATTGAGAAGTTTTTTGATATGGTCATTATATGATTTGTATGTTAATCAGCAATTCATTGAAACTTTCCGTATGTGTCGAGTTTCTTAGTTATTGTTTGTTTTATCAGCTTAGATTAAACGTGCGAGCATTAATAATATAATATAATAATCGCACATGTCGTTCTTCCTCGCCTAATTTGTGGCTGATTAAAAGTAGTTGGCACTTCGCAGAATATCAGCTCTTCTGCTGCCGGAAATTCGTTAAAGAAAGATACAGGTTTTGTTGCAATGAACTCTGAGTTGGGTATGCATCATTTCATAGCCCGTGCGCATTTACAAAGATTTAGGCAAATTGTCCTTTTTTAAGGAAAAATCCCACGGATTTAGCGTTTGTTGTGTGTCAAAATTTGGCAGTGATCGAGTTCTTGGGTGGTGTGCCGTTGATGCAGAGGCTTCCGAGTTCTTCGCTTAAGAAAATAGCTCAAGTAGTTTCTTTCAAACGATATGGTAAATAAACTGCACCACTTTTTGTGAATCGTCGGCGTTTCGGGGGTTGGATTAAGTTGAAACTAACAGGTCGTTCGTGATGGGTTTTGAATTTTGATGTGCTTGTTGAGGTTTCGTTGGCTTTTGACTTCCTGTTGAGCTTGTTTGAGGTATATATGAGTGGTGCATCTGATGCTATGTTATACATTAGTTCTTAGAAGCAGAAACGATTATAAGCTGAGTTAAAAAATGGGATTAATTCACGAGTAGACATAGAACAGACAGTTTGAATGGAGTAGCTTATTATTCCAAATTTTGAAATGCATAGTATCTTTTGGAGAGTAATTTAATTTTTGTTGTTGACTAACCACGTTAGCTTTTCCTAATATGATATATATCCGGTTGTAATGAGCACCTTTGAGTACTGGGACTTGATACATGGGTGGGTGGTTTCTAGTTTTATAAACTGAGCTCGTTTAACATGCTCATTAATCTAGATCAAGGTGATTATGTAGTCCGTGAAGGTGATGTTGCAGATGGAATATATTTCATATGGAATGGAGAGGTATCTTATTGCATTTCGTCTATGTTCTCAGATATGTTGTGCTTGTATGATCATTTTCTGTTTTTATTGCTATGTGTCTTACATTTTTTCCCAGGCTGAAGTACGTGGATCATTTCATGCTGATGATGTAAACCGCCCTGAGTTTCAGCTAAAGCAATACGATTATTTTGGTCATGGTTAGATGCTAATTTTGCGAAGCTCCTAATTTTATGCTCTTTGTATATTTTTGTCATGGGATAATATTCATTATGACTTTTGTTCAGATAGTTATTAATGCATCTTGATTCATTGTGATTATGATATGCAAGTTAAGTGCCCATATTAGATATAGCCCGCTTTAGTTTTGCATAAGTTGTATCTTAGGGTGTATCCTTGCCTATTGTCATGCCCATATTCTCAAGGTCTTGTTAGCACAGCATTCACTGCTTCTGTACAAGTACTCTTATGGGAGTCTGATGCTATTGCAGCTATAACAACTTCTACTCATCAGGCAGACGTGGTTGCTTTGACGGAGGTTGGTTTTTTTGCTTTCTGTTGCAACGCTTCAGTACAGTTATCCAAGTATGCTTCTGAGATCACCTGTTTGTGATAGCAGTTGACTTGCTTAATTCTGCCTTCCGAGCACATGAATTTACTGAAACCCAAATCAATCTGGAGTTCGGATGAAGCACTGGAGAAAGACTCGCTTGTGGAGCAAATATTACGCCTGGATCCTGTAGATGTATGTTCATTATGTTGCATGCCGTTGTTTTGTGGTATATAAAATTATTTGAATTACTGCGTGGTAACACATGAAAAACACTGTTCACTTATTCACTCATATTGATCTGGCGGTGGTTTATAAGGCTGTTCAATGTTAGTTCATACTACTGGAGGGATTTTTGTGTGTCCTCTTGATATTTAAGGACCATAAATTTGCATTTGGATAGAAACAGTTGATTTGGGTCATTGGGTGGATAGATTCTATTTGATGAGGAATCGAAGTACAAAATTTCTCAGAACACCCATGATTCATTTTCCCCACAAATATGTAGGGTGCACCTTGAGGATGAAAGGTGGGTAATTAGTGTCTTAGCCAAGTTTGATTTCTTTGGAGTCTCCTCAATTAAATGTTAATGGGGTCTCCAAAAATTGGTAGCACTTGCAATTTTAATTTTTGTACTTTTATCTATTGTTTTCTGTTTTGATGGAATTAAATGGTGAACCCCTTTATATGATGGATTCATTAGTTTTTAATGAATTGTGATTTTATAACCGAAGGCACTGGTTTTCTTTGAATATATTCGAAGCTGCTTTGAACATAGAGATTATCTCCATTCTGGTTGGATTGCTTACCAATCACGATGAAGAAAAGTACAATCTTCTGGGCCTTTTAGTTTACTTGCAGCAAACAAAGTCAAAGAACAAGATGTCTTTTAAGTGAGGGTGGAGTCATGGTTGTGATTTTGGTGATATGTTAGATTTAGCACAGATTCCAAGAACTTTATATTTGATTGACTGCCTCTGTTATGTCGCTTCTTGTAAATATCACCATCTTTGGTTTTGGATATTCAAATAATCTCATGGGAGATCTGGTGTTCGTTATTTGGATGAATTATGACGTGAGAACTTTATTTAATAATCAACTTACTTCATGGGACTCATGCCTTGTGACACTCTGATTCTCTTTTGTGTTGTCTATGTTTAGACTTCTGATTTGTTTTCCATTTGCATGTTTCTGTCCATAGGTTAACATTTTTCAAGGAATCACTTTACCAGATGCTCCCAAATTTGGCAAAGTATTTGGAGGGCAGTTTGTTGGACAGGTATGATCGTTAATATTTTAGTTCATTTGTCCTAGAAACTTGATCAATTGCTTGGCTCAGTCGTCTTCAATTGACACCTGAAGTATTTGTTTACATTTGGTGGATGGTTCAGTTTTCATTGTCAATGTTCAGTTGACCTTCATCTGGCTTGATATAGCCAAAGTTATGAAGTTCGAATTTTCAATTTTTTCTCTTATGCATTTATTTAGTAGGAGTTTGATAGTTGTCCATGATCTCATGATTACAGGCACTGGCTGCTGCATCAAAGACAGTCGATTGTCTTAAGGTCGTTCACAGTTTGCATGCATACTTCCTGCTAGTTGGAGATTTTGGGAGTAAGTTTGCATAAAAATTGGTTTATATGGACTGTCTAAACTTTCCTCACTAAATTTGATCAAATAGATTACAAAATTGACACCTCTCTACTTTCATGCTAAACCACGATTTTTTTTTGAGTCTGTCCATGTGATGCCACTTGTGGATCTATATTTCACTCACTTGGTTGAAAAGCTTTCCACGATGCGGAATGAAATCAACTAATACAAGGCAACTACTCTTTTTTCGACTTTATCGATTTAGAATGGCTTTTGTCTCAACATTCTCCTTAATGCTATACAGTGGATTCAATATGTTTGTGGTATATGGGTAGTAAAATTCATTGTGCATATGTAAAATACCGTCTGCCTGTACAATATCTTTATGCCTCCATGTTGACCAAGATACTTTATCCACTCTTGACGTGATCTGAAAATTATTGCCCCTTCTTTACGGGCTGTGTAAGGTGGAGCAAGTATTCCTGTAGCCATATTTGTTTTTTTTTTTTCAGTTTTAAAGTGGTCGTAGATCACCTTGCAGTGGTATATCTATAATTTTCTAATTTTTTAGCATTTACTCTCAAATTTCATGGCAGTCCTGTTTTAGTTGTATCACAATATAGTAACAACTATTTTGGTCATTTATTCGGCATGCACTTGGTAGTTTACTTTTAATGAGTAATTTCCATGATTTTAGTGCCGATTATCTATCAAGTGCACCGTGTGCGTGATGGAAAAAGCTTTACAACTCGAAAAGTAGAAGCAATTCAACAAGGAAAGGTTGTATTCATATTGCTTGCTTCCTTTCAGGTATGCTCATCGTCACTTAGTATTAATTCTTCTGTACATGTTCACCAGAAACCTTTATTTAGTTGAGACCTCCGCGTGCCAATTTTGTATCAAAGTAGCTGTATACATAGTGCAGGTGCAGGTTTCCAGTTCTGTGAATGTATTTCTGTGAAGAACTTGATAACTAATTTCTAGTATTTTTCTGCAGTTTGTATGTGTATTTATACACTTACAAGACAAAGTCTTATAAACAATAAAAAAGTAAGATTGGTTTCTTTACCGAACAATTCCCTGGCATATGGGAATTGAAGATACTCCCTGTCAATTAAAGATATTCACTATCAATCTATGATGCATATAAAGTAATCTAATATTTCTAGTGATCTTAACATAGTCTTTAACATTTTTTCACATCCACGTTTCATAACTCAATATTTTGCAATTGCTGTTAACTACAACATTCAGTTGTTTATGATACTATATTTGTCCAATAGTCTTTTAAACTTAAACGAATAATAAATACTTCTTGTTTATTAGAATCAATCAAGGGAAACAACTAGTTTCTGGAAGAGTGATTGAAACAGGAAGTCAGCCCTTTCAAAATATATTCTTGGAAATATTCTGCTTCTAATGTTTGAAGAATGGAGTTCTGTATAAAAAAATGATGTTTACATCCCTTCATCTTTCAAATGAGATCCCTCCCACATAGAAAACCTATGGTTCATCCTCTGTTCCTAAAAAAAAACTGTGGATTCCAGCTCTGAATTGGCATTTGTGTGTAGATATTGAAACATATTGCATTCAACTCTTGCCACGAGGTCAAAACATCTACCTTCAGTATGATTCAATAACTGCTGAAAGTCATTCCCTGTTTTCTGAAACGTTAATCTTTAGCTCACTTGCCAACTTAAAAAAACCATGTCACTTGTCCTAACATAGTGGTCATTTCTTGGATGATCTTAGTCATTGACTGCAATAATTGATTCCTTCCCGTATTCCTGTCAAACAGGAACAATTGGAATGCATTAGAAAAGGTTTTTCTTGTATGGGTTCTTACTGCTGCCAAATTCCAAACTGCTAGAATTATTTACTGCTATATGTGTGGTTTTCTAAATATACATTTATGTACTGAAATGATTGCATGGCCTTTCATAGAGTTAATTGCTCTTTAATTGGCTTCAAAGTTGAAGGTTACCATGATACAGAAGCCTCGATATCTCATTCAATTGAATTTTCATTTGTGTTAATGACAAGTTCGTTAAACAAACATTTCGCAGAAAGAAGAAGAAGGATTCAATCATCAGTTGGCAACAATTCCTTCAGTGCCTTATCCTGACGAGGTTTTCAAACTGTGGTTTAATCGGCGTTAATAATTCGTTTGTTTCTTCAGAAGAAGTTGAAATTATTTTTATTTATCAGCTTTTATCGATGGAAGATTTGCGGGATAGGCGAATTTTTGATACCCGCCTTCCCAGGTTAGATTTTTTATCCTTTAGTTTTCACAGGTGGCTCAGTGTTTGGGTTTGAAGGATATTGAATAAGGGATTCCATAGGTGGGTAGACGCTGCTTAGAATTGAATAACCTTTTGGGTTTTCGGTAGTTTAGCGAAATTAACAAAGATGCCTTAATAGGCTTGCAGAAATTTGGGTCACAAGTATCCTACCTTATGAGCTCTCTCGGTCTGCAAATGAAGTCCTATATTCACTAACAGTTTCTAAAATCATTATATTATATAAGCTGGTAACAGATGAAGATACCCTAGATTGAGGTTTGGTCTTCTCAATCATTGTCCTGCAGATTGATAGATTCTTTCCCTTTCTATTCTGTGATCAGGAATTCTTTAAATGAGTTTTTATTGTAATGAGTTTTCAGTTAGGTAACTGAAGTACTTGGCTACTTGCTTTGATGATAGTTGATTTTAGTATTTACTTCTGACAGGACATATAGGAACAAGGTTGCTACTGCTGAATTTGTTCCTTGGCCCATAGAGATTAGGTTTTGTCATCCTAATACTTCAACTAGTTACACAAAGTCGCCTCCAAGGTTTTTTATACTTGACTTCATTATTACTTTGTTTTGACAGTGAAAGACTTGAAAAGAATTTCCGTTCTTATTTGTTTATATGTATTTGCAACACTCTGCAGTTTAAGGTACTGGTTTAGAGCAAGAGGTCCCCTCTCTGATGATCAGGCTTTGCATAGGTAAAACAGTGTCTTAGCAGTTCCCTGTTATCGATTAGTTGATTGAGTGCAGAAGTGAAACTGAATCTGCTTATCTAAAATTGAACTGCTTCTGAATTTTATGTAATTTTGTGCCATCATTTTCCTTTTTGATCTGTTTCTGTTACCGAATAGTTGATTGAGTGCAGAAGTGAAACTGAATTTGCTTATCTATAAATTGAACTGCTTCTGAATTTTATATGATCGGGGCCATCATTTTCCTTTTTGATCTGTTTCTAGGAAATGTCCTTTGCGAGTATGGTGTTTTCACTTTCATTTCGCTGCCTTGACATATGTTGCGACCACAATTAAGTCGACCGGATTGGAAGCTCAAAATCAGTATTAGGGAAAGAATTCAGCAACAATTTCAACAATTTAATGTTATATTATTATATTTAGTAAACCCTCAACGTATAAAAATTAATTTTTCAGCAAGATAAACTGTCCCAAGACTCTCCCAAGAAAAGTTCCGCCTTGCAAAGGTCGTAACAAAATTTGTCTTGTCTCACTATTTTTCTCCCTCTTCCTTTCATTCCCCCTCCATGCATAACTAACTACCTGCTAGTTCCCATGTGACGCCCAAATCTTCTCTGATAGGCTTTATAAATTGGTGGTCTTTTTCATGGATTGTTGTTACTAGCCCAATATCTTCTGGGCTTGGGTTTGATAATATTCTTCCCGTATCAGCATACAACTTTTCCTTTTTGATACACTTATCTTATATTAGTTGTAAGTATATCTGTTCATCTTGATTTTATCTTTCTGTTATTTACTTTCTGTGGTAGTCCAGAATATTTAATTTTCCCATCATGTGTATTGTAAATTTTGGATGCAACCAGCACTGTTTGAAGTTCGATAGCTGTAATGATGTTCCAGAATCTCAGGAACAGAAACAAGTCGTCTTTTCTTTTGTTTTAATTTTGTCGTCATTCAGAAATTTACTACATTATTCTTTCTACATAAGATTGATCAACATAATCGTTGGTTGATATGTTTGTTTTCCAGATGTGTTGTGGCGTATGCGTCTGATCTAATATTTCTCCAAGTTAGTTTGAATCCTCATCGTGAAAAGGGTTTGAAGTCCTCTAGTGTCAGCCTAGATCACTCGTGAGTATTTACATCTCTCACCTCCCACAGATTCTCTGCAGTTTAATTAAAGTACTTTTTGATTTTTCATCATCGAAGCAGTTGTTCCGATGCTAAGGACTAAACCAGTAGCATCTGTGCCAATTTACAGAAAGTCTGTGCCTCAGTGTCATGGCCTTGAAAATCATCACATAACACATGATTCCTTTGTCTGTTCTATTAGTAATTGTGCAAGGTTTCTATTTTACTAGCACCAATCCTGTTGAATAACCCTCTGCATAGGTTTATTGGCCTTTCGCTGAACGAAATCTTTTGTTTAATTGTACTTTGGAGCAATCACGAAATAGCAGTTTGACCTGGTTATGTGGCTGTCCTTTCTTTTTTTGAAAAGTTAACCCATTAATGGGCTAAACCCCCTGTACCGGCTTCAACCAAGAGCAATCAATTGCAATAACCCCTTATTTTGAAATCTCTGTTATGTTTCTTCTGCTTGTGATGTTGAAAGGAGGATCTCTGTGCAATCACTTTCCCTAGCACCTGGAGATACTAGCCAAGTGATGGTACTAAACACGGCCAATATTACAAGAACGTAGAACATCCAATGGACAGAAATATCATTATTGTTTCCCTTGTTTTGTGCAACCCCCTCATGTTTTACTCCCTTTGTCAGTGTGTTTGTACACATATCAAAATGATGGAACGCATTATATGTGAACTTGCGAGAAACTTTGAAACTCTCAATACCTATTGTGGTTGTACATTGGTAAACCATCTCATATTTGATCTCTAGCCTTGCCCATCTTTTAGCTTCTACCATTAAAATTCATTGGGTAAATCAACTTAATAGGCCTTATAAATTTGGTAGTTATCCTTAAAATTTACAGAAGTTCCCACATATACATGACACATTTATTTGACTTTCTTTTTGGAACTTGATGGTTTCAAAATATTATGCTTCTTACTGCTTTCGCTCAAGATACACCTAATAGTTGCATAATCTCCGTTCTGTTACCAGTATGTGGTTCCACAGGTCCCTGAGGGCCGACGATTGGCTATTGTTTGTGGTAAGTAGCTATATGATATGTAATCAACTCATTCGTCTTTAAGTTCTAATGTGAAAGTGTTTCGTACCTCCTAGATTGAGAGCCCGACTGCTCACGCTGCTCGTGGATATGTGACGGGACAAATTTTCTCAAGAAAAGGAGAGGTAAATCAACAATTCTTTCAATCTCATGTATAATGTCTTCGATAAAAGCCTCTTAACTTTGTGAACTTCAGCTTGTAGTTACAGCGACTCAAGAAGGGCTGTTAAGAAGGGCCAGGATACCAACTCCTTCAGCAGCATCAAAACTGTAATCGGCTCCTTGGTGTAATTTTTCGAATTTTTTAAACTTAACCAGACAGATCATAGAACGAGATATTGATCTAATAGCTGCAGAGATATAGAAATAAAGGTCGCATTGTCTTCTATGCCTTCTTTCGTGCGTAGAAAACACACGTGAGCAATTCTATTTCACAAAGAAATTACTAATTCCAACAAAATGAAATGATATTGGTATTGAAAATTTTAGCATTTCATGTTAATTACTTATATATAATTAACATAGAAAATAAGTTTTTAGATATTTTTCAAAAATTGTTATACTCGGATTTTTGTCATATTTTTTTTTTTTGCTTGTTTCACTTTCATTTGGTGTATCCTCTGAATAATGAACATGTTTGTTTCCTTTATATTCATATTCATATTGTTTTTGGGCGACCTACGAGTTACATTTTTTTCTTACAATGGTGATTTTGTTATTTGCTTTCTTTTATGTAGATTTTCTTATTATTCATTGGTTATGTTTTCTTTGTTATAGTTCCCTTTTTAGTCACTTAAAGCCATTTTCCAGGGTTTGGATTATATTTTCACTCATCACTATACAATTTATGGTTGCTTTAAGTTATGCTATAATATATTTTGATTTCTTTCTATAAAAGGGAAATATAATATTAATTATGAGTGGGAATTCAGCAATCGATTGTGACGTAATGTGAATATGTTGTGACATTGATATGTGAATCAATATGTTTCCATACCGAAAACATATTAAATAATGTCAAATTTATTATATTATTATTATTGCACAATCATTATTATCACTCGATATCTATGAAGTGTTTTTTTTAACAAGATGATAAATTCATTATTGATATAACAATTCTTATAGCGAGATTTAAAATTATCTCGACATTATTATTTAACTTGTAATGCATATATTTGTTGTCATCTGTTATTTAGAAAATCTCAAATCGTTACTCCATTATTAATAGGTATTAGGAAACACTTTTCAATTTTGGTTATGTCATAAGTCAATTCTTAGTCTTAGTATAAAAGTGTTGTACATCATTCCAATTTGTTTATCTAATTGCAAATCTTGCGATTTATTTCTATATATGGTTATGTAGAACCGGGCGATTGCCGTTGTACCAAGTTATAGCTATGTTAACGGTGCAAATCTAATCTTTTAAATCATATAGCTACTCAAATTTCATGGTTTGATCACTCTACATAGCAGGATAATTATTACACTCCAATAATCTCTTTCCCCATAATTACAATCCTTACAATCAATGAGAATCGAACTCGTGACATTGGCTCTGATACCAAATGTAAGATCGAGATTTGCTTTATCAAAAGTTATAACTGGTGGTAATGTGCAGCAACTCTAATATTTTACATTGTATAGCAACTCAAGCGTCATGATTCGATCGCTCTGCTTAGCAGGGGAATTGTTGCACTTCAGCAATCCCCTCCCAATAATTACACTCCTTGCAATTAATGATCGAACCTGTGACCTTGACTCTAATATCAATTGTACTAAGCGCTTGCAATTTTACCAAAAGTTATAGCTGATGGTAGCAATACAACTCCAATTTTTTAAATCGTATAACAACTCAAGCGCTATGATTCGATCACTCTACTAACAGTGACAATAACTGCATTTCAACGTGTTGTATATATTACTTATATTCATGGTATAATTCGAGTACAAGCATGAATGATGAAAGTTCATTTTTCCATTTTCATTCCTTGAACCTAACACTTAAAGATATGACATATAGATAATATCGGATCAAAGTGATGACAATTTGGATTCATGATTATTATAAAATACGATACAAAAAATATAATAGGTGGAAAAATATCATGGGCTTTAAACATACAATGACAAGTTCAATAAATATCTCATTTCTCACTCACTAATACAACTTTGATTATTTTTTGTTAATCGATAAGTCAAATGTTTCAATTAACTTTTTTGTCATTGATAACACTTACATGAGTTATGCTATATATTTGTTCAATTCGAGAAGATTTCAATGTCATCGAGTCTACCACAATTTTCTTTAATCAAAAAACACCAAATTTTCAAATAACAAGTGAGCTACCAAGATAAAGTGCAGAAGATGGCAAATATTCTTGATCACGACACACTCATAGGCATATATATAACCTTTTAACAAGGTTGGTGTAGAGTTCAGAACATACAATACTTAGTGAGATATCGCAAACTAATATATACTAATTAAATATATATATACTCTAGCCATTCCTCATGCTGTGTATGCATGATACAAACCATTTTTATTAACATGGCACAGTATATATATATATTTTCTGCGTTTTAGGTAATAACTTGTATATTTACCAAGTGAAGCTGATGGATTCAAAGTAGATATTATCTGCCATCCCAGATGAGCAAATGGCAGCAACATCCCGCTTCATTTTCTTGGGGCCGCTAACAAGTACTCCAACACTTGATTCTTTGATATCCAGCAAAAACCCTACAAAAATAGAAGCACCATATTATCTCATGTGACGAATCTGATCTTCCATACTTTCAAGGGGGTTTGCAATAGGCAAGATTTGGATTAAGGGTAGGCCGCAAAAGCTCGGAATTTTTCTCTTACTCTCAAGATCTGGCCTTTGACCATAGTGCACATTGGTGGATTTGGTGATTGATTGTAGGGGAAGGCTTTCCAGTTCAACATCATCTTGTTCGAAAAATGAAGTCGACGTCTTACTAGCTTTCGTTTCTTCCGTATCTTGAATCTGTTGAGCTTCCATTGCATTACGCTTCTTGTTCCACAGGAACGCGAAACTTGCTGTCATAACTATTGAAAAACATATGAACAACATGTTCATCGAGCCTTTCTTCGTGTACGAATACAGCGTATTCGTGTTTTGGTCAATAGGGTAGATGGCATATTGTGTGAACACTCCTAATAGAATTAGAAAGATGATGAAAGAGGAAGAGATAATCGCAGCTAGCCAAAGCCAACTATGGGGGCCCAAGGCCGGAGATATGGGTGCATCGGATGGATTCGGCTTGAAAGATATGGTTGTTGGTGATTCTAATTTGCTTTTCGGATGAGCTTTTTCCCTTGTCACATAGGCCTCGATTCGTAGCTCTAGGTCGCAAGAATCTGCTGATTTGTGGAAACTGGAATTATTAAGTTCTAAAAGGGAGAGATTTGAGGAATTCTTGAATACACAAATGAGTGTGACCTTGGGAATCTTGCACTTTTGTGTTGAGCTAATGAATATAAGCTCTCTAATTATAGAAAAGAATGGAGTGATCCCACTGCCTCCACTGATCAACACTAGCATGTCATGCCTGCAACATAACATGTTCAAATTCTGTCAGCAAGAATTTAAATTTTGTTCCGACATATATATAATCTCGATGTCTGATCTTTTCTCAATTTTATACTAGGTATAAAATGTCTATACGTGTGAATTCACGCCAGAAAAATGTTATGTACCTGAGAAAATCGGTCGTGGCTGGTCCATATGGTCCTTCGACCGATACTCGAATGTGTTCGATTGGGGTGGTTGATGAGATCAAATCATAGAGCTTTCTGGTCCAATTCCCCTCGCATTTCACAAGAACACTTAGCGTCTCGAGCTCTAAGCTACTAGTTTGAAGTAACGGTAAAAGGATGCCATTGCAGTTTGGAAATGGCGGGCATATTGATGAATATAGTACTTGTTGGAGTGTAGTTCAATGCTGCAAGAAATGAATTCATAAAATTTTTGCGTCAAAAAAGAGTCATTTCTAAGAAATGGTTTGGCAAATATAATGCTGAGACAAAAAGTTTACAAGAACAGTCGAATATTAGAATTCCAAATCTCGATTGAAATGAGGAGGAAGCATGCACTAGGATGCTAAAGCAGATAAAATACTTGTGTCTGTAAAAAAACTCATATATATAAATTTATGTGAGTTGAGTAACAAAGATATCATCATCTATACACTAATCCCAATTGAAGAAAAATGAAATACCTCGACTCTTGGAGAAGTTGAGCTCAATGGTCTCACATGGTAGAACCCGAGCCGAAACCAATCGAACGTTTTCTTTGGACTGCAAGAACCTCAAGCATCGATCGATGATGAAGAGATAGAGACTTGGGAGCATGATAGTGGCGAAACCAATGCCAATGTGTAGTATGAAGAAAATGATGAACAAGACATAGAGATAGTGTGTGTATAGGAATAGCTCAAACTTCTTCCTTCTTATGCTTGGATAAGTTGTAATCCACATGCTCAATCCACACAACAAACAGATCTCCCCAGCTATGTTTGATACATAATGATCGCCCCATTTCAGCATCTACAGTTTTTATTTACAAAAATTAATAGAATCATTATTTGGAAAGAAATTAAGTTATTAACAACAACAGATTCCCAACTATCTATATATACAATAGACACAACTCAAAATAAAGTCTATATTCCAAAACTGTGTTCATGTGTCATGCATGCAAATGAATATATAATAAGTGATCGAAAATAATTTCAAATCAAATTATATTTATAGACTTTGAAAATACATTTAAAATATGCAATAATGTTAATGTTAGCCGGTAAAAAAGTTTTAAAAGCATTTGGGGGCAAAGGCAAAAAACTTGTATGAGACGGTCTGATGGGTTAATTTTATAGGATGAAACTTAAATCCACTCAATTGATGAGAAAATATTACTTCTTAGGCCAAAATATTACTTTCCATTACAAATACGACCCATTATACCTATGAGACAGTCCCACAAGAGAGTTATTCGCAAAGACAAATAGGGGTTGGATAGAATTTTCAGCAAATGTAAGTCATGTCCACGCAAGGTTCTATATGGGTCAGGTCAGGTTGGGTCGGACATGATACACCTATATCCAATTAGGGATGTAAATACTCGAATCGAGCTGAATATGTTTAGCTCGAATTTGGTTCGATTTAAATCTCAAGATCCACTCAACTTTTTCGAATATAGTCGTGGACTATTCTAACTATTACTCGATAACAAGTACTCAAAACTCTCAAATTCTAATTACTTAATATATGAATGTATTATTTTAATAAAATATTTACGCTCTCTTACGGCCGTTGAACTATCAAACAATATTTCTAACTCAAATTCGGCTCGAAAAAGTATTCTATCATATTCGAGTAGGCTCGAATACAATCAAATATCTATCAAGCCAATAAGCTCACGAAGCTTGATTGGTTTACACCCCTACCTCCAATCTTGACAATGATTTATTTTAGTTCCCAGGCCTGATACAATAATTTTAGTCCAACCAATGTAAACAAAATGCATATAAGTGGAACAGTAAGTGCCCCAAAAATGTGAAATTAGATGATATTTGTAGATGTTGAACGTTTTAAAATATGGAAACATTATTGTGGGCCAGTTGGCTACGATGAATTTTTTTTCCTGAAAAAAAAAAAACGAGAAGCAATTCACTTCATTTTTATTTAAAAAAAAAAAACCACTTTTAGATGAGAGAAAAAAAATGTAAGATTTATTTTGTTCTCAAACGTGGGAAAAAATGATATAACAATTGGTGATGACATCATGACGTAACCGTTGCATCATGTTTCTCAATTTGTTTCACTAAATTTTTTAAGAGCCTTTGGTGGTCCATTTCATCAGTCGATTCTTTACCACAAAAATTTTCGTAAGATAGAATAAAAGACTACATGCAATAACTGTCCGATAACCTTTTTCTGACAAAGCCACATTGTCCATTATGCTAGGGATGGAATAATATGTCACTATTACGTAGGTTGAAATTCTTCATAATTAATAAGTTATAGTTAAATAGTAAATAAAATTATTAAATAATTATATATATGTATGTCAGTATTCCAACTCTGTCTGAGGCTGAGCTAAGGGCTTATATAGCCCAAAGAACATCCATTCTCCTTTTTTTAGGTAAAACTGAAAACTCTTGCTGACTTATTGTTTATTTGGTGCATATGGATTTAAAAATTTTAAAAATTTACAACACCTTAGAAAATTAAACTATCTTTCTTTTAAAAAATACATATGCATGACATTTGAATATTTTTTTGGAAAGGGGACTACAATCACAATACCCCCCCATATATATACAATACCATCTGTCTAACTAAGTGGAGTTTTTTGTTTTTCAATACATATATATTGATATTCAAAGGCATGAAGTGGAGTTTTGCCATGCTTTTCTTTATTTCTTCTTTCAAAATCATGCCACAATGTGACAAAATAAAAGTGAACCCACTATGAAAATTGAAGAATTCTTAGTTTTTATAAATATTTGAAAAATGATAATCGTACTTGACATAACATCAACATGTATTTTTTGGTCTTTTTTCATTTCAAGAACCAAAAGTTAACTAGTGATTAAATTTCGACAGATGGAAGTTTCAACCTTTGCCACTTGCCACTCAGAATCAATAATAGCTATCTAGGTATAAGTAAATTATAATAAAAGTAATTTCAATATAATGTTTATAAAGCTAAAAAATCATTGAAATAAAATCAAACCTAAGCAAGGGGTCATCATGAACAGGACGGAGAAAGGAAACTTCTCCAGCTTCGAAAATGATTTAACAATGAAGGAATAGCTAAATTTTAGGTAGGAACTAATGAGACATCTTATGAATAAAGTATTCATTGTTTTGTGATACTTCTAATCAGGACAACTTATTATAACTGGTTTGTCATAAAATCATTTTACGTATAAATATTATAACTATATATATAAGCCTTGCGTGCAAAAATCTGATTACTCATTTTTGCATCAGATACTTCGATTCCACCTCTATATATCGACCACTTTCTGGTTAATTTGAGCAAATCTAACAACAAGAAAAAGACTCGATATCAAAGTTTTTGCCCTTATTCACATCTTCAAACACCTACCTCACTTACCACTTAGTGAAAGGACTGGAACTCTAACAATAAGAATCAATTCTAATTGTTTTCGCTTATGGGACCGAGAATTATTCTCATTGGAACTTTTTGAATTGTCTCTCTGTCAAGAAACCAACCCTTTCCCCACCAACCCATAAACCATGATCAAAATATGTGAAGGAATCAACTTAAAGGCGCCTAGGAGTGGAAAAATCATATTCCTTCTTCCAAATCTTTTCTCTACTCTCCGTTCGACCCTCCAAAGAAATTCCAAAAATTTTCTTTATTCGAGAGAACAAGGAAAGCAAAAAGGTAAATTTACCTCTGATAATCTATGGGTGATAATCCAATAGACAATGTAGATAAATCCATGAAGAGTGAAGAGTGCCATGGCCATGTTTCCAAGCCACTTATGGTACTTAATGCTGGATTCGAATGTTAGGCCAAGCATAGGCAAAATGGAGGACCCCCTTGTCACCGGATAGAATAGAAACGTCAAGCACAAGTTCCCTGTAACCCCTGTCACTATACCTACTCTATCAAACTTGGTTTGCCACCTACATTAAATCGCCAAGAGATAGAGTGAGAACTCACATTTCATAGTTATTTTCTTGAAAGTTTAATCTGTTTCTGGGGTACATGCAGTTTCTTACACTTTTTCACCTCTTGTAATCGAGCGTGCAAGGGCTTGCCTAAACCAGTGGCGCACGTAGTCTGAGAAGTACCAAACACAAAGAGCAATGAACAAAGTGAACAACACTAGTTCTGTGAGAGTAACAATCCCGAGCCCCTTTACGATCATCGGCCGTTTCAAGATCCTCAGTTCTCGACTCCTCTCGCAGCTTCTGCACCCAAGTTCGAGGAAAAGAAAACAAACAAGAAACGAAGTCAAGATTTATAAATATAATCATTAGGCACGTGTATATATACATAACTCATATTTGTACGTAATCATATGTTTTACATACCTTGTTGTACTAGCTACTTTCTTTCCCAGATGAAGATAAACACATCCCAGAATCGCAATAAACAGAATTGGGAATGTGAAATCCAGCATTATTGGACCTGTGAAGAAGAGAAATATCACTTCACTGCCACGGAATAACCGAGTTCCGAAGAAAAGATGAATGAAAACATTTATGTTCTTACTTAGTTACCTTGTATTCCAAAGTAAGTAGAGTTTGTATCAGCAAGAATGTGGAGCAACCAGTTGTCGTAATATGTATCGGTAGGCATGATAATCCACATCATAATATTTCCAAGAAACACTAAAAGGGCAAGCATCAGAATTGCTCCTCTGATAGCTGAGATTACACCGTAGGAAGCCATTGATCTAGCTCTTCTTGATGTTACTCTTTTCTTTCGTTATCTATACATATATGTCTATTAGGTGCATATAAAATCTTTAAATGGGAAGTGAAGCTTCTTTGGGTAGCATATATATATACATGTTAGCCCCATGCACATGAAAAAGTTGGTGAGTGGTAAATAAATTGACAAGGTTATATTAACTTTCAATGGACTTGTGACCATATCAGATAAAGTTGTATATTCTACTTTTTCTACCTATACCTTAGTCGAACTAGCCTAGAAATTTTGCACAGAAACCCTAAAGAAAGAAATGTGAAGCTCGGTTGTTGTATAGTTTAAAGCATATTTATATTTTGCGTGTCGTTATACAATGATTGGGATTTGAGTCTGTAACACATAGACGAGAACAAAGTAGCAGTTGGGAAAACTTCAAACATGCAAGAGTTTCACCTCACTTGAGGAATTTTCTAGTATTTCACCTATCAATCAAAAGGTAGGTGTGGTCTTGAAATGTGCCCACTTTCTTGAAATGAAGTTAAAAATTCAAGACGGGGCCCGCATTTGTTCTCACATATATTGGCAACAAGGAGTGGAGTGTTAGTTAAATGTTAACGATATTATTGACATTCCACCTTATCTAATTAGTTTACTACTACCATACCATAGTATCCCTATAATATGTTTCCTTATATGATAAAAGTTTAATTTATCTTTGAACTCTCAAATAAACACATTGTATGCCAAAAAGTAAATTTATATATATATATATAATAAAATAACAACAAAATTAATTCCATTTATACCTTATCCCAAGTTTTATTATGTATATACCAATGTTGTCCAATTAGTTCACAAAAATATAGAATTAGTATGATGTATAAATTTGTTAGTTTCATTATTTGGTTTGTGCATCTTTCCATATAATGTGATGCAAATTTAACTATACTTGCTGTAACTATTTCAAGAGTTGAAATACCAAATACTTTACCAAAAATACAATCCATCAAAGGGTATCATCGTCAACTTTGAATATAAACTTAAGAATCAAGTGTGATTGACAATAGTCAATAGGTTAGAATGCAAAAAACACTCTTCTTATTTAATATTATTTTACAAAAAAGAGAGGACATTTTCGCACGAGTCTTCCCATGTACACTTGAATTTTAAACTGCTCAATCAACCTAAGTGAACGAAACAAGAAAGAGAACCCATAATGATTTAGGAGGAAAAGGAAAAAAAAAAAAAAGAGCAAACATTTACAAATGTTGTCCCCCTTTTTAAATAAGAAACACCATCACAAACAAGAAAAGCCATTTCACCAACTGAAGCTAATGGATTCAAAATGCAGATTATCTGCCAAACCAGATGAACAGATTTTCGCAACTTCGTGTCGCATTTTCTTCGGTCCACAAACAAGAACACCCACGCTCGATTCCTTGCGATCAAACAAAAGTCCTACAAAA
Organism: Dorcoceras hygrometricum; assembly: GCA_001598015.1. Taxonomy (NCBI): domain Eukaryota; kingdom Viridiplantae; phylum Streptophyta; class Magnoliopsida; order Lamiales; family Gesneriaceae; genus Dorcoceras; species Dorcoceras hygrometricum. The sequence goes on from KV002481.1 coordinate 61,572, forward strand.
AGAAAAGGAAACTTATAAGTTGAAAATCCAAGATGTAGGCCAAGTTTTTTTTTTTTTTTTAGTCCAAGAATTCCTTAACATACGTTTAATATCTGGTCTTTCACCATAATGCACATTGATACACTGAGAAATTGACTGCTGAGGCAAGCTCTCAAGTTCCCTGTCTGCATTATAGTACAAAGAATTCGGCGAAGCCACCGGTGTCGCGCCTTCCATGTTCTGAATCTGTGTATTTTCCTTTGAGTTTCTCTTCTTATTCCAAAGAAACGCCGCTGTTGATGCTATAACTATGCCAATACATATAAATAGTATGTGCAGCACCGCTCTTGAGGAAGAAGAGTATATCTTATTACTATTATGATCAATGGGGAATATGTAGTATCGAGTCAAGATACCGATGAAAATGAGATAGATTACAAAGGATGACGAGATTATGGCACCTAGCCAGAGCCAACCGTTTTGGCCTAAGATTGGAGTTATTGGTGCATCACATGGATTAGGCTTGAACCATAAGGTTCTAATGCCCTTGTTTTCTTGTGTCGTTGGCTCGTTCTCTCGTGTAACATAAGCTTCGACTTGCAAACTCAGGTTGGAAAACTTGGATGGAGAACCCGAAATCGGGAGGATTAGGTCGAGCATGGTCAAGTCAGCTGAGTTCTTAAATGCACTGATGAGGAGAATTTCAGGTGTCCTGCATTTCAAAATCTCGCTCGTGTAAACTAGCTCCCGGATAATGGAAATAAACGGGGTTATGCCACTTCCTCCGCTTACCATCACCAGCAAGTCATGCCTGCAGAAACACAACAAAGTGAGACAGGCAGCATAACCAGAGATTGGTAAACTAGTCCCCAAACTTATTAGTCATTCCACAATCAATCATTGGTTCCGTTCGAGATCATTGAGACATATATCTTATATACCTGAGAAAATCGGTTGAAGCAGGTCCATAAGGGCCTTCAATCGAGACATCAAGACGATCGATAGAAGAAGGCGAAGAAAGCATCTGGTAGAGCTGATCAGACCATTTTCCTTCAACTTTGATGATGACACCAAGTTTATCTGACTCCAATTTGCTGCTAGAACTTATGGTGAATGGATGCCATTGCAACTTAGAAATGTTACGCACATTCATAAACATGATACTGGTCGGGCTGTAGCTTAAACCTGTCAGGAAAAGGAACTGTTATAACTAAGAAGCTACATCACTTATCTGTATTATATCATACATCAAGGGTTCAATATATATAAATTTGCATTCATGCATTTTTTTCGCTTGATAGCTAATCTCTTTACCGTGTAATAAGTACATAGAAAATCACCTTTGCTCTTGGAGAAGTTGAGTTCAACAGTTTGGCAGGGCAGAATCCTGGCAGACACAAGACGAACGCCTCGTCTTGATTGCAAGAATCGAAGATATCGGTCGATCATGAAAAGGAAGAATCCAGGTAGCATAATGCAGGAATAGCTAATGCCAACATGGAGTACGAAGAAGAGCATGAATAAAATGTATAGGTGATGAGTGTAGAAGAAGAGCTCAAACACTTTTCGCCTTATCCCCGGGAATGTTGTAGCCCACAACCCCAGTCCTGCTAACAAAGATAACTCCCCTGCTACGTTGGATACCCCTGTCTTCTCCCATTTCAGCATCTAAAATTTGAAGCATCGCACAAGTCAAGATATATATATATATATTGGTGAAGGAACTGTACGTTATTTTCATTTATAAAACGTTTCTTAAAATACTTGTCCAGTCTTAGTTACCTCGGATAATTCATGTGTGGCAGCCCAATATATAATATAGCAAATGCCGTGAGTAGTGAAAAAGGTCATCACGATATGCCCCAACCATATGTGATACTTCACACTGGCCTCCGACGTGAGACCAAAGAGAGGGAGCACCGATGAGCCACGGGTCACCGGAAAAAATAGGAAAGACAGGGCTATGTTCCCGACCAGTCCGAGGCGGAGTCCCGCCGACTCTAGCTTCGCTTCCCACCTGCCACCCATGTACCACAATATATTTAACTCAGTTAAAAAAGGAAATAACTACTATATAGTTTTTTTAAAAAAAATGGAATTAACTATAATAATATCTTCTATTGAAGAAGTACCACTTTTAAAATAAATTTTCTTAAAGGACTATTTGAATACAACTAATATCACTTATTAACTTTTATTTTTTATTTTTGTTAAAATTTAGTTTTTCAAATAACTTCCGGCAACAAATATTATCACAAATAGTATTTAAGAATTGTTTTATCTTATTATATATTGTTATATTATTACCATACGATTATTAAGTTACTATTTTAATAACTAATGCTGGTTATAATATACAATTATAATAGTTAAGCTAACAAAACCTTAAGATATTAGTATCAATTAATTTTGATGAATTCAAACATTAAAAACCAAAAAGAGATCCAAATAGAATTCTGAAAGCAACACGTTGTTATTATGAATTGATTGCATTATTATTCTACATGTGAGAATACTGAATAGTAGTATATATTTGTCCAAAGGAATGATGAGTAAAATATTAGTGCAATTGTGCGCCTCGACGTGTGTGTATATATAATCGAATTACTTACACTTTCTCTCCACTTTTTGCTGCGGACATGGGCGTAATTTTTGCAAAACTGATACTCAGATAATTGGCTAAATTCCAGACAAGAAGAGCTATAAACATTAGGAAAAATGCAAGCTCGATCCGAGACACAATTCCCAAGCCTTTTACTATCAGTGGCCTCTTCCATGTTGCCAATTTATGCTCCCCTTTTGACCTTCATTTTTAGCAAATAGAAGAAAAAAATATAAATAGACAACAAATCGAATAGCATGCAAAACTTCAATAAGGTTGATAAAATTTAATTTGGTGTTGAGAAAATTATGGATATCAAATAGATTTGTGAAAAAAAAAAATCATATTTGGAATGATCAGTCATTTCTCAATCAAAGGAGATTTTATAAGATAACGAGAAGATACCCCTGTAAACCAACGTCCTCCACTTATTTATTGTTGTGACATACTTACTACTCAAGATCACTATATAAAAAATTATCAACCATAAATCTTTTATCAAAAATAAAAAATAAAAATTCTCATGTAAATAAAATGTCTGGATACAAATTAATTAGTGATATAAAAGACTAAAAAATATTATTGCCATTATTGTGTCATCATCACCAATTATATTAGTGAAAATATTCAGAGTATAAAATTACCTTTCAGTGTGGATCTCCCTTGATTTCTTTCCCAAGTGAAGATACACGCAGCCCAAAGCAGCAATGAATAACATGGGGAACGTCAAGACCAGATAAGTCGCACCTGCAGAAAAGCTTATGATTAAACAAACATTTTCTTGTTAATAGTCCGGAGCATATTATTATAATTGGATCTTGTTTTCAGGGAAACTCGTTACAAACGATTTTATTAGATTGGCTACAGTTTCATGCATCGACGAATTAAAAATATATATATTTAAGAAACTCTCGTCTATATAATTAATGATAATAATCTCTACATATTGTTGCTATTCTTCTTCGGTGACACCAATATCAAGGAAATGAAGGCTTGAATCTATCTGAAATGTATGTTCATGCATTATGACACCTGTATTCTCTTTATAGTCTGAATTCAGACTTGAAAACACTTTGCTTAGCGCAATCCTTTAAAAAAGTATATTTAACTTAAGTTCAATTCCGAAAATTTAGGGCATCAATCATAAAAATTCGAAACTATAGTATTTTTCTAATTATACTGAAATTTGAAAGTTTGTGAACTAAAGGCTATAATTCTAGCAGTGCTTAGAACTTCGACTCATCTGTATTTCTGCACATAAAAGTTAAGGAAAAACAAGGATAATCTATTGATCAAACCTTGGTTGGTTCCAAAGTAAGTGGTGGCGGTCTCCTTTCGAAGATCCGGCAACCAAGTCAGACGATAAGGATTTGTGGGCATCATGATCCACAAGAAAAGGTAGCCCGCAAACACCACAATCAGCACAGCCATTATCACCGCCCTGGCGGCGTTGCTGCCGCTTGCTTGAGATGGTGGCGCCGCGGAGTCCATTTCAAATAATATTCCTCGCTTTCGAATTGTGCTTGATTGATTGTATTTTGTGTGACTGATATATTGTATTCGATGAGGGAATGTTTAGGGAATGTTGTTATTTATAGGGAGGAATTGGCATCACATATATGTTAAATTTTGTGACACTAGTTGATAGTGGACTTAGAGATCCGGCAAGAGGCACGGCTCCAATCTCCATCACACATACTCCCAATCATATAAAAATATATATAACTTTTGACATATAGGAAATACGAAAATCTAGAGCAAATCTAGAGAAAATAATAGCTAACAAAATTATTGGTAAAAGTATGGTTCATTTTATAATATAAAATATATTATTCATTTGATATTTTAATGTCAGATGAACTATAACCCGACATAAATTTATCTCAGATCTTTAGATTTATCATTTCTGTACATAATTCGAATCGGGCTACATAGGGTTGTACTTCCTGATTTTGTTAGGATGCAAGTTGACATTTTTCCTTCAAGTCAAAAGCTTGTACAGTCACCTTTGAGTACTTGCATGGTTCATGCAGCAAAATTTGTACGTCATTTGGGATCTTGATCGGAAGTTGTTTTATTTAGTTCTTTCTTATTCGGAACTCAGTTTGAAGGTTTATTTCAACAAATCAAATAAAGGTGGTTCCAAAAATTTAATTTAACTAAAATTCAGCAATATGTACTACAATACTACGTACTAAAACCAAATTTAATTTTAATTAACACGATCAGCATGCAATTTTTCTTCTTTTTTATTTATTTTTATTTTTCACTTCATTGCGATTGAGATGTTGAAAAGATCAAAGAAAAAGCATAGGCTTAAATTTAGGAGCTGATTTCTCAAAAAAAAAAATTATTTCAATAATCCATGTCACGTCGTCTTGAATAAATTTCATGCGCAGACTGTATTACTACATGCAAGTTCCACTCTCCGATCGCGTGTTTATAATATTTTATCACGAAGTGCTTAAAATTTGCTTTTTGAAATATGCATTTTGATCTTAATATATGGAAATAAAATAATATTGGTGCAAGCGTGGATGTAAAATGTCAACTCATTCATTAGGATATAAATATAAATATGTGAATTTAGTAATGCTAGTTCTTTTTGAATCGTAGCCATTGGTCCAGAAAGAAAAGTTATACGTACAATTAGTAAACTAAAAAATTTTAGTTTTGAATAGAGGGAGTTTAACTTATATAAATTTAGGTTTAGATTGTTGCTGGATATATGAAATTGGCATACGTATTGAATTATGTGATTTCAATAATAATTGTCCAAATATATCCCAATAAACTCAACACATCAATTTCACACACAATACTAATATATGTGTGTGTTAAATAAAAGAAAATAGAAAGTGTTTAAAACATAATTTCATACCCATATGGCGTAAAGGAAATATTTAGTGGTGGGCTTGTGGTGATGCGAATTGAAGATTCATTGACTGCGTGCTTCACGTGAGCCACCGCCTCTTCAGCATCCTATCTGGCAGAATTACTTAAAAATAATCTTTTACAAGTTTTACGAAATGATGGCATCTGCCCATAATGGCTAATTCTCTGCAGGACTTTAATTAATTCGAATTTTTCACTTATGAAAGGTTTTTTATTGAACTTGATTTAAAAAGTAAGATATTAAACTCTTGAGGGGATTATTTTTTAAATTTTCGAAAGTTCACATCTACTCAAAATTGAATTATCTTCTAACGTAGAATCCCCTATTGATGTTCCCTGGCGTATAATGAAACTACAACACAATTTAAATATAATTTCGATATAATATTTTTTTTTATCCAATTTCTCCCAAGAAGATTTAAGAATGCCTAGAAGCTTTGGCACACAAAAGTGACAAAACTAACAATCAATTATATTATTTTATCGTATGTGGAGTTGCATGAGCATCGTAAGCTATTAATTGAGTCGGCCTTTATGATTCCTAGGCCTTCCAAAATGTCAAGGAAATCGACATCGATCATGAGCCATTGAATTGAACCACCTTTTCTCGTATATGAAAAAAGATATATATATATATATATATATATATACACACCTGATGCCATAAGCACCTCGGGACACGAGGACCGAGCACTACGGAGTCGACCTTACCTACATCATCAAGGGCGAGAGCAATCAAAAGGCACACGCGGAGCCCGGGGCTCTTGACCAATGTCTTACTGTCAGCTCGAGAGCGCCAGCTCGGGAGTCGCCCGAGCACCTGCGTTGCGCAAAGGAGTTAATAGCTTGAGGAAACGATCTAAGCTCGGGGTACCTCCCGAGGACCCCGACCCGACGTGCTGAAAAATCCTTCCTGGATGCGTCTTTCCTTCTTTAGAAGATCTGGACGCGATACTTGTTTCCTTCTTTAGGAAATCCGAGGACGATACAGCTTTCCTTATTTCAGCAACAAGATCTCCGAAGATCGCGGAGAGTATCTCATCCGCCCGAGATTTTCGCCGAGGTATCCTCCTCTCCACCGACTTAGCCCCTCTATAAATATCAGGTATGCCTCATTCATTCGGTATTCACTCATTGTTGCACACTTTCGCACACAGCTTATATTGCTCTCGCTCTCTCGCGCGCATCGTCTGACTTAAGCATCGGAGGG